>JBAGKK010011677.1:0-12015 GCA_037177015.1 Euceroptres primus
CCACCATTAGCCGTTAATAGTAGATCATAGTAGTTGACGCTTGCGCAGATGGTATCCCGCGTGTACACATAACCTATCATAGTTCACACCCACACATGGATACATACGTGTGTGCGCAAATTCCTGCTGCGCAACTTTCAATTTCCCCTCCGAGCTACCTCCATGAAGTAATAACTCCCCCCGAAATCATGACATGGTGGAGGTCCGACTGTACGACAATTTTGTTGAGAGCATTAAAAGTGACACAATGTAAACAGAACATTGCTTATTTTTAGTTTCTCATATTCTATAAACAAGTTTTTAAGCTACAAAATAGTGAAATTCGGTATGGGAGTCGTTAGAATCAATGCTAAAAATGTAGTTTACATAATTCTAGCAATTTTGTCAACCACTGTCAAAGAAGCTTTTATGGACTTCGGTAACCAATAATAATCATTATTTACTTATGATACTTAAATAGTGACTAATTAATGTCAAAATTATGAGCCTGAAATAAATACTTCGTCGCATTCTTACAGAGAGTGTAACAAGTTATGGTTTAAGAGACGCAAATACAAATTCCACACCTGCGTATTCCAACAGAAAGGTTAGGATAATAAAAAATATTTTGACATTTGACACTTTTCTTTAACAGTTTTTTTATACATTGTTAATGATTTCTTCTAACAATGCTTGCTTCCATTTTTTGAGACTTAAATCAGTTTGTTTTGTGTTTAATAAAAATTGGATTCTTAAACCATTTTAATATATATTTTTTTTTAGAGCCGAATAACAATTCTTATTTATTTTACAAATAAAGTGATAAGGAAAGCTTGAAATCGTTTTGAACTAAACTGGTATATTTTTCTCTTTTAGGAAGAATCAGTAAATTTGTGTCCCGTTGGAGCATTATGTTCAGAATTAGGCGGAGATTGTCTAAAATGCAATTTGAATCCAAATTGCGTTTATGGAGGAACTTACAAAGTCAACTGTACTGTATTAAACCAAGTTGATTGTATAGTACGTAATAGTTGATTTATTAATTTGTTGATATTGATTTAAGTTTCTTTTTGTCGACAATATAATTTAATTAATGATTTTATCCATTAAAGGGTGAACCGTCTTTCGAAAAAACGTTTATTTGTCGATATTGCTATCAGACTGAACACTGGGAACATCAGTGCCATCAAAAAAATTCATGTAGTTCCGTTGCTTCGCCACAGCAATACTATCGGTTTGTAAATTGATTCCCATTTTTAAAAATCAAGGTATTTTTTATTAAGATTATATTATGCATGCAATCACGAAATTATTTACATTACAGGACAAATTGTACAGTTAAAAGTGACATAATATGCTTGGGGCGGAGGAATTTTTTAAAAAATCTACCGTGTAATTGGACAGGAGGATATTGTTGGTCCACTGCTCTTATCTTAAGTGTAACCCTTGGAGGTTTTGGAGCTGACAGGTAATTTTTTACTTTATAATTAATTCCTTATTTATGAAATGTAAGTCGCCTAATTTGCTCTTCATTCCTAAAAAAAAAACAGGTTTTACTTGGGCCACTGGCAGGAAGGAATTGGAAAATTGTTTAGTTTCGGAGGACTGGGTGTTTGGACTTTAATCGACGTAATGCTCATATCCATGAGGTATTTAGGACCAGCGGATGGCTCCTTATATATTTAAAGGGATAATTATAATTTAAATTAGACTGCGCTATACAACTAAAATAACAAAACACCCTATTTAATATGCTTATAGTTTTAACAACTGTAATGAACTCTTGTTTATTTCTCCAAGCAGTTTTCTTATGTAGTATTTAAGAAATAAAATGTACATAACGCAACACTTGTTTCTTCTTTTTACACACTTAAATATAACTTGTTGAGCAAAAAAAATTAATAGTGTATTTACATTTTAAAAAAATATTTTTCGACGTTTTTGTCGTCTGCTAGTCGCGAATCCTAACCTAACAAATGAGATTTTATACGCAGTTTTCGAGGCGGGTTTTTCGCATCTAAATACTTTTAGCAAGTTTTCTGTTTGTTTTACAGAAAAATGTTGCTTCTATCATAAAATCCTGATCGTAGTTATCAATGTTATCCACGATCTACCTGATGGGAAAATATGAAACAATAAAGAAAATATTATTCCTAACCTCTCATTTGTTACTGATGTCAGTTTCTTAATTGTTAAATGTTTTCCATTAAAAAAATTAAAAATGTTCGGGATCAGAGCAGTGATTATTTATGGAGCGTTCTTGTCGGCTTGCTTCTTCGTACTGGTTTTATATATACTTGGCACTGCTCACTATCTTACATCTCATGAGGAAAACACCTGTGAGATGACATACATGTTCGAATATCCACAATATGTGGTATGAATTTTTAGAAAATCTTATTTTATTCAGTGCATTTGAATTTAATTTATTTGCTTAAACTAATTTGTGTTCAATTTTTTTTATAGAGGATAACACTCGGTGAAGATTTAGAAAACCAATTCCCCAGATTTGGTTTATATGCTTATGGGGAAGGGTTCGTAACTGAAAGAATTAGGAGAATGAGATTCACTGGAATTCCTGTTCTTTTTATCCCAGGCAACGCCGGTTCTTTTGAACAAGGTAAATATCTTTTCCAAAATGCATCAAGTCTTAATAGGACATCTTCGGAATCTTTCACTTTTCAGTAGTAAAATTTTAGACAATATTACTCTATATTATCTAAAGGTACATCATTGTATTTTTTCAGTACGTTCCCTGGCTTCAGTTAGTCTGCGAAAAAGTTTAGAGGACAGGACACCATTTCATTTTGATTATTTTGCCGTACACCTTGGCAAAGATTATTCCGCTTTATACGGAGGTAAGAAAGTAGAAGGTCAAAAGGCAGTATTTTTAACTCTCTAACGATCTTATCTCTCTGATTGAAGGTGTCCTAATGGAGGAAACAATATACGTATCTCATTGTATAGAAAAAGTTCTGAGATTGTATAAAGGCAAAGTGAACAATGTTGTTCTTATTGGCCACTCAATGGTGAGTTATTTTCATTTCCATTGTCGATATTTAATTAACAATTAATATTTATTTTCATTATTTTCAGGGTGGAATTGTAGCAAAGGGTGCTCTTCTCATGTCGCCAAAGATCAATGCGAGTTTCGCGAGTATTTTAATCACATTAGCAACACCCCATACTCCTTCATTGGTTTTTGATCAGACCTTTGCTAATTACTACCATAATTTAGAAAAATTAATGATTCAACTCAAAAACGCAGACGTTAGTGTGATTTCTATAGGAGGTGGAACCAGAGATAATCTGGTGACCTCTGCGCAGACAGTAGATCCTACTGCCGACTTGAATCTTCTTTCCAACAGTATTCCTGATGTCTGGAGGAGTACGGATCATTTGTGTATTCTTTGGTGCAAACAGTTAGTTCTCTCAATAGTTCGCGCTCTCTTTGATAGTGTCGATACTGATGCACGACCTCCAGTGATCGCGTCTGATCCCGGAAAAAAAATGCGAGCATTGTCCTACCACTTCCTTGAGGTAAGGAACCCTTTTCTAGGTATTTAATATTTTTCAATAATAAATTCAGTATTTGTACTGCAATGTGGTATTTCGAAAATCCTTTATAATTTTAGCGTTATTCAGGAAAGCACCGGCGACCATATGAGGAAAAACTGAAATTCGAAAAAGGTGGATTATGGATAGAAGACATTCGCAGACAATATATGTGGACTGGTCGAAATTTCACCGATGAAAATACATCAAAAGTTGTTATATACCTTATGATCAGGTTTAGTGATTTCGCAGATCATTTAACAATTCACACCCTCAATTTAGAAACTAAAGATTGGCTTTTCGCCTGTTCAGCATCCAGCATTGAAAGACAGTCGAGAGTTTGGTAAAGTCTAAATCTTAATTTCACTATGCAGCCTAATTAATAATAAAACTATTCTTTATCTACGCTTCTTTTAGTGAATGGGGCTGGAATTTATCAAACCGATCAAAAATTCTGCCTGACGTTATGTATCGTCGAAGGAAGAGCGTCGATTTAAGTCTAGAAGACATTAAACCATACAAGTGTTCACACATAATAGTACGAATTCCACCGAGTAAGGAGAGAAAATATGTGAATGTTCAGGTCGACATGCATTCTCGATTATCCCGAGTCTTGAACTTTCACCAAAAAACGTCTTTGCTTGGCAGCATTTTGACTCCGAGAAAGTCAATGAACATAAAATCGACACCAGGAGATACTCGATACTATGTAAAGCTCTCGGGAATCACGGATGCCGTAACTGTAGAGCTAAAAGTTTTAGAATGTATAGACGTAACGCAATCGCTCTGCGGGATAGCCGAGTTGATAGAACCATGGAATCCTGGAGCAAATCAACTCGTCTTCCTGACTGGAAAGTAAGTAACTTTAAAGCTTAGAAATTACCTGAAATTCTTTCTAAATTATTTTTTTATTTCAGTATCGATGGTCAAAAAACATTGCAAATTCAAACAAAACCTAGAGAAGAAAATACGAATCTTCCCGAATTAAAACTGACCTTGGATTCCACGTGTTCGTACAGTTTTAGTATTAAACAAGCTTCTGTAGTGGAAAGAATTGCTTGTGTGGTTCGAGATCGCTGGGTAATTCTCCACCCGATATCAATTGCTTTCTTATTGCTAACAGTCGCTGTGAAATTCGACAACAATCGAGATTTCTTACTGACAGCAGGAATAACCATGATCCTTTGTATTGGCCTAGGAATAGTTTTAGAAAGCTGTGTTTCATTCGTGATTTTACATTTATTAGCAATCAGTGTTTGCTGCTCAGTCATTTTTCTTGGTTCGGTGGCGCACAACATCGCAGTTAGGTAAGTAAAGTCCAAAAATATTTATAAAATGAAGAAAACATCTAAACATTGTTTTAATAACCAAATACTTTTTTACAGATTTTTAGCACGAGCAATAGCATTTTCAGTTACTTGGTCTGACTGGTTGCTCGGAGGATTAAACCAATTGCCTCTTGTGACAACGATAATCGTTCTGTCAATTATACCAACTACGTGTGGAGCTCTCGCGATGATAATTTCAGTCTTTTTACAATTTTTAAAGTTGACACGAATATACGAGGATTATTTAGAAGAACTGTTTCTAGCTTCGATGCGGCATTTTAATTTGATCAAAAAGCGCAGTGATCGTCAAAACAATGAGGATGAAAGCGAGGACACGCGACAGAAGATATTCAATCAGATGCTTATCTTCTTGGTGTGGAATTTCACCGCTGTCTCTGCTATTCCATCTGTTCTTGTGTGGGCCAAAAATTTTAGGTAATGTTCTTTACTTTAAGCTTTAAAGAGAAAGTTAAAAACTAAATAAGAACCAAGCAATTTTTTTCTTGCAGTTATAGTTCGAGATTAACTACGGAAGATCCAGTTTTGCTTTACAGCTGGATTACTTTAGTAGGATGCGTAACATTGGGACTAATCCAAATCCCTTGTAAAAGCAAGGGTATCGTGTCACGATTTATATCATTTTTACTGCGAAGCATGGCGTGGATGATTATTTGCACAACCGCTGCTCCGGATCCCTTTTTCTATCAGTGGTGCTTGCCACCTCTGGTTGCTATTTCCATGACATTAGTATCAATTAGTGCAATAGTATTTTGATAAGGCTGATTTGAAATTATTGACTTTATGATGTTGCAATTTTTGTAACATGCAATTTGACCGTTCTCTGCTGAAGCGGATGCTGATTTTTTGTAGTAATTGTTTATTGAGGCTTCAATCGTTACTTGACAAGTTCAGATTGTATTTATTGTTTGGCTGATAATTATATCAGAATGGCACCCAACGTGAGTGCATAAATCAAAATGCTCAAATTAGGAAGACTGTGCAAGACCTAAAATTTTACTCATGCGCCTTTAGTGCAATTAAATTTGTAATGTGTTGTTATTTAATGAATAAATACTTGCGACGATACAATGAAGCTTTGAAAATTCTTTTCATTATTTTTGTTTTTGATTTCTCCAACATTCAATGAACAAGACGAGGGAATCAAATAAACTCGATTTCCAAAAACCTAATTGATTTATTATAAAATATTTGTAGACAAAAACCAACGGTATGTTTCATACAGAGAAAATAAGAAACCGAAAATAAGTTCCTTCGATCTTAAAATATATTATACTCTCCCCTGTAAAAAATGAAATATACATTTTTGGGCTTCTGACCTAAATTACGAACCCGTATACAGGCACTGCGTTTTCTTACTTTATAAGCTATGGATAAGTCGAGACTATGAAGAGGTTTTTTTACGACACTTTGGAAAATAAAAAGTCTGTTACATCAATGAGGATCCACAAGTTTGCTACTTTATATCGGTGCGTTGGATTGTAACGAGATAAAAATTAGATTATTATGCTTTTAGTAAATGTATATGTGTCTTCAACGATATGACGAAAGAGATGAGAATTACATAAAGTATACCATTTTCCGATTCAGTAGTCAAGTGCCCATTCATTTTCTTGGAGAAACGAATCCACGACATCTTTCATTGCCAGGTTTGGTATTAATTGATCTTGCGTGAGACGGACACGAGTCACAGGATCAAAGTGTCCTACCCTCTGAAGATGTTCCTCGATATCCTTACGTTCGTAAGTGATGCCACTTGGCGTGATTACTGGCTCTTGGAGAATTTCGAAACTGATCTTGCCGCATAAATAGTCCGGTACTTCTCTTTTCTGAAGAATTAAAAATATATGAATGAAGCTTGAAAAATAATCTGCGATGAGGAAAAGTAATTTAAATAAGAGAGACTCACCCTTCGTCTTTCGTCGACTTTGGCAAAGAGATCGTTTAGTCGAGTAATGCAGGTGTCTCTCTTTTCTTCGATTTCTTCGCTTTTTAGGGCCAACTCAGCTTCAGTTTTGTTTTCAGTCTCCTCTTTTTCTTTTAAGGCTGCGAGATTCCGTTGCGCGTCTTCGATTAATAGCTGGTTGATATACGTTTGGAGTTCGATATCCTGTGCGATTCTCTGCTCTTCTTTCAGCTGAAAACGACGTTTGCGTGCCTGCCTCAGGACACTAGTCATGTCATCCCCGTAGTTTAGTTTCTGCTCTTTTGCCAGGTCCACCGCTGTTTTGTCACTCAGTCAGTTTAAATTATTGAATCAGATTTACCGTTTCGAACTTATATCTAAATTATTCAATATATTCAAAAAATATTGGAACAATAGACGATTGCAAAGCGAGGAAGAATACTATCATTGAATCAATGGTGGAATATTTAATTTAATTGGATATTAATAAAAGGTTAAAAACAGCATAATCTTGAATAAATAAAGACAGTATAATGAAAATAAAACGAATAAAAAAGCGACAGTTGATTTAAAAATTAAAAATAAACAAAAAGAACTTCAAATGTATACATAAAATAAAATAGTAAAAAAGTATAGATGCTCCAAAAAAATAGAAAATAGAACATTTTAAAGCTAGTATTGGTTTTCTTCAGAACTTGTAACCATTAAAATTCTTAATTAACTGTTTTTTAATATTTCGCAAGAGTGAAAAATGATAAAGAAAGGAATAACTTTGTTGAGTTTGGCATTGGGATATAGGTTATGGAAATAAGAAAGAACAAAGACGCACCTCTTTGTAAATGTTTGATAGCCTCATCGTAGAGTTCCAATTCTTGGAGAGCGAGTCCTAGGAAAAAGTGGCCCTTGACCAAGCAGGGATCCATGTCCAGAGCACGTCTGCAGTCCTGGCAGGAAGACTCCCATCGCTTCAGTTTTAGGTGACAGAGTGCTCGATTCGTGAAGTACAACGCCTGGCTCGGATTCTTAATCTGCAGGAACGAGATGAGCAATCGTAACCTGGCAGTTCGTAAAGTCTAGTGAGACTCACAATTGCCTTGGTGTAGCAGTTAGCAGCATCCTCGTATTTGTGAAGACTAAAAAGCCGATTCCCTTGTTCCTTGAGCTCCTTGTCCGAGAGATTCGCAGTTGAGTACATTTTACTCATGGTGGACCGCCTATTCCGGCTCAGACGTGGTGCAAAACATAGAGTTTAAAGAATCGCGTAGGAAATTCTAAAACTCTTTTCACTGTGAAAGTGGAACAAAAGGAAAGAAACTAAAAAGCAATCAGAAAAGGGAGCCATAACCTCGATGAAACTCCATTTTCGACGTTTTCGTCACTAGGGAGTGATGACGGTGATGACTGGCAGATGACAGGTGTCCAAGTGATAACCACAGTGATGACCGAGCAGCCATGTTTAAATCCCTGCATTCTGTCGGGAATTTCAAAAACGTCAGTGGTACACCATTAAAATATGAAACCAGTTATTTTAATTATTATATATAATTATTATATTATTATAATTAACTACTTAATACTAATAACTAAGTTATACATTAATAGTCATATACTAATAACTATTAGGAAATTAATATCTATATGTATTAATTTAATTAAATTTAAATTGTTTAAGGTATTATGGGCCCGAAAAAACAGATCTTGGAAAAACATATTTAATTATACTTCCAGGAAGTGCAATCTTATTATTGTTGGTATTGTTCAAAAGAAAAAAGATTATTTTTCATGAAAAAAATTTAACAAAAATTATTTATTTAAAAACTTTTATTTTCGATCAATTTTTTTTTCTTATTGCTTCTTACAAATTTTTTTTAAAAAAGACGATTTTTTAATGAAGGATAGTTTACTTTTTTGGTAAAAAGATCTCTACAACTCGATCTCATCCAATATTTAAAAATAAATTTTGTAATGGCTGAAATCTTTAAAAAATAAGTCTTCAAACAAAAAATTTTATAAACAAATAACTATTTTTGCTACTAACTTTTTTATATTTAAAAAATGGAGGCGGTGAAGTTGTAGATAATCTTTTTCCCGATAAAATAAGCTATTATTCATTAAAATCGTCTAATTTTTAAAAATTTCATATGAGGCGATAAAAAACAAAGTTCGTCGAAAATAAAATTTTTAAAATAAATAATTTTTTTTGTATGTTTCAAATTTTTTCAAGAAAAATAGTCTTTTCTCTTTTAAACAATACCATTAGTAATAATATTACAGTTCATAAAAGTATAATTAATTCTGATTTTCCGAGACTTGTTTTTTCGTGCCCATAATACTTTAAACAGATTATTAGTTCCAAATCAAATTAATGCCAAAATTAACACCGAGATTTGGATTCTAATCTGGTTTTCAGTGAATTTCAGTTTATATCAACTAAATACATTTATTTATAGATTTTGAATTACAGGGTGTCTAGCGATCAGGCCATTTGAAATTCCTGTGTTTTTTTTCGGTTTTTTCTCGATCAAATTTTTCATTTTCCCGACCAATTTTACATTTTTTATTTACAATAACGCATATATTATATGTATTTTCTTCTTGTGAAAGGTCGAATTAATAAAAACATCTTTTAGTATTGATATGTAATGTTTCGGACTTTAATAAGAGATGTTTTTATTAATTGGACCTTTCACACGAAAAAAATACATATAAAATTGACAAAAGGTCGAAACAGAAGAATATGCGGATATAAATGTACATATTACCCTAGATAACTTAAAATTTCTCACGAAATAAACACATTAGCATTTTTTTCCTATCTTAAACATTAAATTTTACACCTTTTTCTACATTTTTGCAAAAATAAAAGTTAATATTCATTTTTATTTTTGAAATTTATTTTTTCCCCTTTTCAAATAGCCGTAAATAAAGTGAAAATAAGTACATTTTACCATTAAATTAAGAAATTCCGATTTGAAATAAAATTCCCGGTGTTTTCCCGGTTTTCTTCCAGTGAAATCAAATTCCCGGGTTTTTCCCGATTTCCCGATCCGCTAGACAACCTGACTTAATATAAACATTAATAAAGAAACGAATACCTTTTTAATTCTTGTCGATGATGAGAATGTAATTAATTTTTCAAAATAATTAATTAATTTTAAATATTAACTGTTATTAAATAATAATTAACCAATAAAATTGACTAATTGATTTATTTACTAAAGAGATTTCTAATTTTTTTGCTTAAGTTAACTGAAAATCTAGTCGATTTTATTAGATTTTCAGTTAATTTTACTGAGGGATCCGAACGAAACTTTTGTTTCGTTTCGTTACGTTTCTTAAAGACGGAACAAAACTTTTGTTTCTTTTCATTACGTTATTTGTATCCGAAACGAAAGTCACTTGGTAGTTTTGTTTCGTTTCGTTATTGTGTAACAGAAACGAAATAAGAAAAATTGCGTAATATGGTTTTTAGAAATAACGAAACTAAATTTCTGACTGTAACCGAAACGAAAACGGAAATAAAAATGTTTACGAATATAAACGAGGGTTAGGTTAGTTCAAGTTCAGGAGAAAGCTTTTCTTCTGACGGTAACCTCAACTCGGGTGCTCTAAAGAATTCACCAGGTTGCCAGGTCGCTCAAATGTATTCCTCAAGAAATTTTTAGCTAATTTATTTCTGCAAAGATTCAAATATGTTCCTAAGTAAAGACGATGATTCCAGTTCACCGCGAAGCTTACCAGCTACAGTTTTAACATTCTTCTGGGGGGTATGGCAAATTTCCCTTAGTCTGGGTTCGATAGTTATCACCATGAAGACCACGACAACCCGGATGCTCCAGACAATGCACTAGGTCACATGAACGTTTTGCTCGTTAATTTTGAGCTCATCTATTTCTCCTAGTCTAATCTAAAAGATAAGTTTCTGTTTCAATTTCAAATTTAAAATAAAAATATTTTAACAATAAAAATATAATATATTTGAAATAAAAGTATTTTAACAATAAAAATTTATATTGTTATTATTTGTCTCAGTTATAAGTTATAACTGGGACTTATATAAATATAAAAATATTTATTGAAAAAGAAACTTATCTTTTAGATTAGACTAGGAGAAATAGATGAGCTCAAAATTCACGAGCAAAATGTTCATGTGACCTGGTACATCCTCTGGAGCATCCGGGTTGTTGTGGTCTTCATGGTGATAACTATCGAACCCAGACTAAGGGAAATTTGCCATACCCCCCAGGAGAATGTTAAAACTGTAGTTGGTAAGCTTTGCGGTGAACCAGAATCATCCTCTTTACTTAGGAACATATTTAAATCTTTGCAGAAACAAATTAGTTAAAAATTTCTTGAGGAATACATTTGAGCGACCTGGTGAATTCTTTGGAGCACCCGAGTTGAGGTTACCGTCATAAGAAAAGCTTCCTGTTGAACTTGAACTAACCTAATCCTCGTTTATATTCGTAAACATTTTTTATATAGACTATGTTAGTACCTATTATCCCTCAAAACTTCTGGGGGAAAAAATGTGGGAATTAAAAAAAAAAAACTTTTTCCGTTTTTTCCAAAACTCGAAATAGCTTCAGCATTCTTTATTATTTTTAAATTTTCTTTGTGGATTTCAAAAGAGAGAGAAAAATATGACAACATTTTACAAGAAAAACCTTAATATCTCAAAAATTGCAAAGATGGCAATGTTTTTAAAGTAAAATTTGCAAAAAACTAATTTTTCCCTTAAAATTTTAAAATATTCGTAAAAAATCTAAATATGCTGCTATGTTAATTAAAACAAATATGTTTCCCCTTATTTTTTACGCACAAAAACATATTTCATTGGCAAGCCAATTCTGAACAGGTCACCCGCCGGCCTGTATGATTTTTTAAAAAGAGTTTCTGCTTTGATTCTAACAATTGCCGACTAATTCAAAAATGTTTTGACAAAATGGCAGCCATGAAAAAACATAAATTTTATTTATTAATTTTATTTGTTAAATAACCAATTTTTAAGAACCTTTTTTGAAAATGTCCTCCGTTATAACGATGCAGAATTTCATATACTTTCGATTGGAAAAAAAATTGGAAATCGGTTAAAAATTGTGAGCTGAAAATTGATTTGTCCAGAGGCCCGATTTTTTTCCTAATGTGCCACTTAGTGCAGTACGTAGGTAACATTGAGCATGCATAAATAGTGTAACGCAGTTTCTCTTCGGAATCATGTTCAGGGGG
>JBAGKK010011687.1:0-12015 GCA_037177015.1 Euceroptres primus
GCGAGCAGTCTTATGTCAATATTCAGGACCGCGTATATAGTCTCTGAACGTACAAAAGTAAATGCGCAGAGAGTCGTAATGTAAACAACGTCTGTCGGCCCTGACTGCCCGAGCGATGGCGCCGTCGCGGGACGCTCAGGGGTGGGGGACAGAATCAGTGAAGCGTTAACGATCATGAAGGTGGTCCTCGATCCATGGGCCCTCGATCCACCGATGAGTGTATGTTAGAATAGTCAATTCAAAGAGGTAACATAGAAAAAACGAATTTCTTGTTCGAAAAATGTCTGAATTATACATTTGTTTACAATAATCATTCAACTTATTGGTGACTAACGTTCAGTGTTGAAATAATCCTGGGTTAGTTAATTAAAAGTATTAACATTTTAAAAAAATGAATCTTTTGTCAAAAAATGTCCGAATAATACATTTGTTTATTACATTTGGTTATAATAATCATAAAATTTATTGGTCAATACTGTTTAGTATTAAAATAATCGTAGGCTAGCCAATTAATATTATTAACATAGAAAAAAATAAATTTTTATGGGCGTTAAATAAACCACTTAGAAAATGGCCAAATGGTTTTGAAATTTTTCTATGTCCAAACCACCAATTCTTTCTGCCCTGAAAAAAATATATTTAATTTTAATTTGCGTTGAGATGAAATTAAATTATACTTACCGAATTTCTGGGGTACTAGAGTAGATAGAATTCTGTGAAATATCCACTTTCGTGAATACTTCAATGATTTCGAGTTACGAAAATAATTTTCTCAAATGCAGCAGACGACGAGATGGCAGCTAGCATACAAGGCACGCTGGAAAATGATTGTTTACATCCGACACCGACGCTTCTGAAGAAATTGCGCCATCAACCGTCAATTCCATGGTTCTATTTATTCTAATAAGAGCATGAACTTTGGGATTTATTGTCGAAGTTACCGATCTTTCGAAAATGAAATTGTCAATATTTTCAAAAAATGAAATATAAAATATGGTAGATGTATAAATAAGTCGACACTAGCGGTTCGCGCGGCACTTTGTTCCCTCTTACAATTGAAAGAAGGTAAAACAGATTGTGGATAAGAATTTTTTCGTGTTTATATTTATTTATTTATTAGTTTATTATTTTCATTTGGGAGCTCAGAATGAAATAAAATAAAGTGAAAAAATACAGTGATTGTTTGCAAAGGAAAAAAATAGTTGTAATTATATTTATAGAAATTATGATTTTTCCAATTACAACCTTTTTCCACATTTGAAAATGAAAAGGCAGTCTAAATAAAAGTAGAAAATTATAAGAATAAAAATCTAATTGTCTTATACATTTATTCGTAGATGTAATTTATTTATTATTTTCTGGTCAAATTTATTTATATGGTCATTTATTTTATCTTTCCTTTCTTTTATTCTTGAATAAAAGAACGGAAAGAAAAAATCAATGCCCATATAAATAAATTTGTCAAGAAAATATTAAATAAATTCTATCTTCAAATAAATGACAAGAATAAAAATAAAATTCAAGAATAAAAGAGAGGGAAGATAAAATATATAAATGCTCGTATAAATAAATTTGACAAGAAAATAATAAATAAATCATATCTGGAAAAAAATGTGTAAGACAATTAGATTTTTATTCTTATAATTTTTTACTTCTACTTAGACTGCCTTTTAATTTTCATAAGTGGCAAAATTTTGTAATTGGAAAAATCATAATTTCTATAAATATAATTACAACTATTTTTTTTCTTTGCAAATTCTCATTGTATTTTTTTACGTTATTTTATTTTATTCTGATCTCCCAAATGAAAATAATAAACTAATAAATAAATAAATAGATATAAATACGAAAAAATTATTATCCACAATCTGCTTTATCTTCTTTCAATTGTAAGAGGGAACAGAGTGCCCCGCGAACTGCTACTGTTGGCTTGTTTATGCATTCATTTTATATTTCATTTTTTTCGAAATATTGAAAATTTCACTTTCGAAACATCGATAACTCTCTCAATAAATCCCCAAGCTCTTACTCTTATTAGAATAGTCATAGAATTGGCGGTTGATGGCGCAATTTCTTCAAAAGTGTTGGTGTCGAGTGTAAAAAATAATTTTCCACTGCGTGCCTTGTATGCTAGCTGTCATCTCGTCGTCAGCTGCACTAGAGAACATTATTTTGATAACTCGAAATCATTGTCATATTCACGAAAGTGGATAATTCACAGAATTCTATCGACTCTGGGACCCCAGAAATTCGGTAAGTATAATTTAATTTCATCTCAACGCAAATGAAAATTAAATATATATTTTTCACAGAGCAGAAAAAATTGGGGTTTGAACTTAGAAAATTTTTGAACCATTGGGCCATTTTCCAAGTGGTTTATTCAAGCCCTTAGTCAAAAAATGACCAAATAAAGCATTTGTTTATGAAATTTGTTTACAATATTAACAATAATAATTATTCGACTACAAGGTTTTTCCATCATAATATTATTTTTACAAAAATTGCTTGTAATATAATGAAAGAAAACGTCCAAATAGTGAATGTTAAGAAAACCGCTTTTAACAAAATAATCATTTTTGAAAAAATGTTTTTTGTTTAATGTACCATGACAAATTATCTTCAACTAATGTCGCTCTATCAAAAGTAGGCGATTGCAAAAGTTTTCGCATTACTTCAAAGAAGCCAGGAGCTCGAATTGGCAAAATTGTCATTTTTTGCGTTATATTTATTTATTTAAAAAAATTGAAACCCTCTTTCAAAAATCGAGCCACATAATTCTCTTCGAAATTTTATTAGCTTTTTTTTTTAATTCATCCAAATCGTTAAAGAATTGTAGGCTAAATATTAATATGAACCAAAAACTGTACTTATTTCCTACTGTGCGTTGGGGAAATGTTTCTGAAACATCCCATAAGTGTTCTTGGATCCCATCTTAAGCTACGTAAACCCAATCAGACCATGTTGTCTCCTATTTCATAATTAAGGGCTCATTTATTTTCAATTAAATTTTTTTATAAATATGCATGGTGCTGCCAGTTTTACTTTAAGCCAGCAGCGCCACTCGAGGAATCGGTCCAAAAATGGTTATGTCAAATTCCCCCTTTCACAGAAATTTACGGCTCGAGGACAGAATATTAATTTTCAGTTTTTCTTCCTGACATTAATATAGGGGCTTATATTTAGGGCTCACTTTTTATCCAAACATAAAATTACAACTAAGCCGTTTTTAAAAAACATGCAGAGGTGTTACTAACTTTAAATCATATCAGCAGCGCCATCCAAGCTTAAAAATTGCTATTTCTAAATTATGCTCCGATAGGATTTCCGACTCATCTCCGGCTCGAGGTATCCGTTTGCACTATTGTTCTACTTTCATAATTAAAAAAGGGTATACGAGGATCGTTTGATAAGTAAGGTAAATTTCCCACTGGATGGCGCCAAAATGAACTTTGTAGTATATGGCCAAGAAATAGTACTCTTCAAACTAACCTCTACCAAGCTTCAGACAAAACGGACGCTTAGTTTGCGTTTGGCATACGTTTGAAGTGAGCGTGTCAGTAGTTTTCGAAAAAAATGGAGAAAGAAGAATTCCGTGCAGTGATAAAACATTTTATTTAAAAAATTGGACGGCCACGCAGATTGAAACCGAGTTCGACGAAATTCACGGGGAGTCTGCTCCTTCATTGAAAACTGTTTATTTTTGGATAAACGAATTTAAACGTAGCCGAACCACAACTAAAGATGAAGCGTGCTCTGGACGCCCAATTGAGGTCACCACATCGGATTTGGTGGAAAAAATTCATCATATGGTTATGGAAGATCGCCGAATCAAGGTGCATGAGATTTCTAAGGCTGTAGGCATTTCCACTGAACGAGTCTATAACATCTTGCACGAAAAACTGTAGTATAAGAAGGTGTGTGCAAGATGAGTGCCATGATTGCTGACTCCCGATCAAAAGCTCAACCGAAAAGACGTTTCAGCGCAGTGTTTGGCGAAGTTTAATCGGAATCCGCAGAACTTTTTGCGTCGATTTGTAACTGTGGACGAAACCTGGATCCAACACTATACACCCGAGATAAAGCAGCAGTCAAAGCAGTGGGTACGCTTGGTGAAAGTGCGCTAAAGAAGGTGAAGACTGTTTTGTCAGCTGGGAAGGTGATGGTCACAGTATTTTGAGATTTCCAAGGAATTATTCTCATTGATTACTTGGAGAAGGGTAAAACACCTCCGCAATCGCAATGGCAAAAATACACGAACTGGGCTTCGAATTGATTCCTCATCCACCCTATTCTCCAGATTTGGGTCCATGCGACTTCTTTTTGTTCCCCAACTTGAAAACCTGACTCGGCGGAAAGGGATTCTTGCCCAAAATAGATGCCGTAAATGCGTATTTTGCAGATCTCGAGAAATCTTGCTCTTCTGATGGCATGAAAAAATTGGAATCTCGCTGGACTAAGTGTGTAGCCCTCGAAGAAGACTATGTTGAGAAGTAAAGGCAAACTTTAAAAAAAAAATTTTACTTGCTTTTTTATCAAACTTATCAAACTACCCTCGTATCAAGGGTAAATTAATTTTCGATTTTTCTTCATGAAATCAATAAGGTCTTACATTTGGGGCTCACTTTCTGTACAATTATAAAGGATCCCGCACAAAATGTACAGAAAAGGCTTTTCGGTCAAATTGGCTAAAACTTTAGGAAATAATACTTCTTGTGATACTGATTAAAATTCGTAATGGGCAAAATCAAAAACAATGAAGGGTTTAGCAGATAGAATCTACAATCTCCTAAAAACCACTTAACCGATAAAGTAACGCTATCCAACTATGTATAAAGTATTAGAGAAAATTCTAGGAATTTTTTTTAACGCACTAAAATGGGTGATGAAATTCTTCAGAAAGGTTCCATGAGTAAGCCCATCATCAATAGTAAAATCTGCAACCCCATCAAAACTACCCTTATTCGATAGTCAGCCTATTCAACTTTGATGAATAGAAAAAATCCTAGGTTTTTTTGCTATTTCTAAATTCTGCTCCGACAGGAATTTCCGGCTCATCTCCGGATCGAAAACATTTTTCTATTCAAAGCTCAGAAAGTGAACATTTCAAGTTTTATTTTTTAGGCAAAATAAACGATCGAACTTCGAATTGAAATCTAAAATATTTCTCATTCTGAAAAATGAATGCAAAATCATGATTCACTAAATTAAATATGAATATTTTCAGTTAAAATTGAATCACGGAACCAATTGTAAGAAGAACTTCGGAACTTTGATCATAGCACGAAATCACACACAAAACTTTATTATTAGTTATATAATTTTGTCAAAATTTAAATTATTATTTTTATAAACAAGTTTTGTTTAATAAGTTGAAGGAATTAACATGAGCCCTCTTAAAGCAAGTTAGGGATATTTATCTTTGCTTGTTATATCTTAAAGACACCATTTATTTAATTTAAAGTTGATACTTGGACCATTTTATGTAAGTATCGAGGGTGGTTCCTCCCCTCACTGAAGAGGTAGGTGGTTTTTTTTTAGACACGTGGGCCCTCCTAAAGCAATTTAGGGTTGTTTATCTTTGCTTGTTATATATCAGACACCATTTATTTGAATTAAAAGTATTGACTTTGGGACTTGGTCCATTTTAAGCAACGAGGGTGGTTTCTACCTTCACTGAAGGGGTGAAAGGCTTTTTTTAAGCTCATGAGACATGTTAAAGCAAATTTGGGATGTTTATCTGTGCTCCCCATTTCTCAAAGACTTTATGATTAATTTAATTTATAACGGCTTTTGAACTTGATCGATTTTAAGCAACGAGGGTTGTTTTTACGCTGTCTGAAGGGGTGGCAGACTTTTTTAAACACATGAGACATCTTATAGCAAGTTTCGATCGGATCCCTGAAGTTTTATTTGATTGTTAACCATAATAAATAAGTACTTATGTGCGCACGTGCCATACATACTATTTTTTGTATTACCTGCTGTCTAAAACTCGACTATTTTATGGAGTTATTTAAGCACTTAGTTCATTTAAAATCATTTAACGAGCAACTTAGGTAGGTACGTAGTTGTTCGTCAGCCGTGATGGTGAGGAGAGCACTGCGTAAACCGATGTTTAATGCACTAAGTGCTTAAGACACTCCATAACATAGACTAGTTTTTGACAAGAGGTAGTGCAGGAAATAGGATGTATGGCGCGGGCGCATATAGAGACTTTTTGATTCGTGTTAGTGCCGTACTCGTCAAAAAGACCCTATTTATGCGCCCTTGCCATACAAATAACTGTTAGGAATGATGCGACATGTTTTTATTACTTTCTATTCAGTTTGATTAAATAAACAGTTTTGGTAATTTTCTAATTCTTCTCTTTGCAGATGCATCCATTCAGCCTTGGTACATCCAGGTTACTTTTCACTTTCCTATTGGCCGTCCTCGTTGCCAAAGGGGAGACGAAGGCGACGTTCTGTCCTAGCCTGTGTACCTGTGATGATGATACTTTAATCGTATCTTGCGTTGCAGCAAATCTGGACGTAATTCCAATTGCTTTAAATCCTAGTATTCAGCGGATAGTCCTGAGAGATAACAAAATAAAGTCAGTCGAAGCCGCAGTATTCCAGTTCTACGGGGACCTTAAGACAGTCGATTTATCGAGCAATCACCTTCTCACAATTCCAAACGGAAGCTTCGAAGCGCAGAAGCAACTTGTGGAACTGCATCTGAAGCACAATAGGCTTTCTGTAATAAACGAAAAAACATTCCAAGGCCTAAAGTCGTTAACCGTCTTAAACTTACGTGACAATTATCTGGAGATATTGAAGAATGGATTCTTCAGTTCCCTCTCCAAACTTGAAGAGCTCGATTTAGGTCGAAATCGAATATCTAATGTTGAGCCCAACGCATTTCAAAAGCTAGGAACACTTCGGGTGCTCTACTTGGATGACAATCAGCTGCGAACGATTCCTTCGTCGGCTCTCGGACCGCTCAATGCTCTCGCTGAGCTGCACATCGGCCTGAACGCGTTAACTTCACTTTTTGATGATGGTTTCAAAGGCTTGGACCGTCTTACCGTATTAGATATATCCGGAGCCGAATTAGATAATATTGGTGAGAGAGCATTTAAAGGCCTAAACACTCTCCGAGTGTTAAAACTTGGTGGAAATAATCTCAGGGAAGTTCCCACAAGACAATTGGGTATTTTGCCCCGGTTGGAGGAATTGACATTAGGACAGAACTTCTTCACTATTCTAAGATCTGACGCTTTTCAAGGACTGCCTAATTTGAAGAAACTCGACATTTCGGGTGCGAAAATACTAACTACTGTGCAAAGAGGAGCATTTTCCGATAATGCAAATCTCGAGACACTTATTCTAAACAGTAACAAACGTCTCAGTGACATGGAGGATGGAGCTCTAGCCGGTTTGCCAAACCTCCGACATCTGATGCTAAGGGATAATTCCTTCACAGGATTTTCTGAATCTCTGGTGGCTTGGAGTGAACTCCGACGTTTAGATCTTGGTGAAAACCCGTTGATTTGCGATTGTGGAATTCTTTGGCTCGCGGAAGTTCTTGTTCCGCGAAACTGTTCTCCTGTGATTTGCTCCGAACCTCCGAATATGAAAGGTAATTGAACAATCGTCTAAATTGACTGCACTACCAATAAACCTAATACATAACACAATCTCGACATTCACCGAATGAAGCCGACGAACTGATTGTAGTAAAATGAGGCGAAATATTTTCGGCGAACGTTGGTACATTCGCGAAGTTTTCATTCTAAATAAATTAATAATCAGATAAATAATAATCGAGCATTTACTATTCAGATAATTCACCTAGCATCCTCTCAGGTGGCAGAAAGTGTAAATGAATTTTAGCTGTTTCTGTACCTGAAGTACAATACCGGTCCTTTTTTTTGTTCATCTTACAATTTTGGTCCGATTAAACTTTTTCTTTCTTTAAATTAAAGAGTAATAAATTTCGAAAGGAACGATGTGTATGGTTTTTTAATTCCCTTTTGTTTATATATTATGTGAGTAATTCTCCTTAAGAAGGTCATTTTCACTTCTCCGAGTCATATCTTTGTGCCATCATTGGATCGTCTTAAAATTTGGTGAATTTGTTCATCTTTGTGATATTCACCAATAGCATGAGGGAAATAAGGATTATTTTATCCCTTAAATATATTAAAAATGCTTAAAAGCGTGAAAAGTAGCCTTTTGCGTATGCTCCACATAAAAGTTGCTATGTTCGAGAAGGTTTTTCGAAAGCAAGGTTAATAAAATAAAATTTTTCATTATTACCTTTTA
Organism: Euceroptres primus; assembly: GCA_037177015.1. Taxonomy (NCBI): domain Eukaryota; kingdom Metazoa; phylum Arthropoda; class Insecta; order Hymenoptera; family Figitidae; genus Euceroptres; species Euceroptres primus. Next base: position 8,307 of record JBAGKK010011687.1, read on the forward strand.
AAAGTATACCTCAAAAATTATTATTCCTTTATGTGGATTTTTAATTTATCGCAGATAAACACAGAAATTTAATTTGGAAAAATTTTCCCTAATTTTTTTTGTGGGACTGGAGTTGACGATTTGGTAGCTTTTTGACGATTCTTTTCGTTATTTTAATCTCGTTTAATAAATAAGTCTTAAGTGTCGCGTCTGTGTATGAATCGACGGGAGAAATGAGAATATTTACTGTTAAACTAACACAAAACTTGTTAATGTTTTGCGTATTTTTATAATGCGTCAACTCCTGCCCCAGTTAAAACGATTATTTTTAAGCAAATCTTTGAGTTTAAACCTAACGGACAATAAAAGAGAGTCAAATTGTAAAAGATCTCCAAAGAAACTTTTAATTTGACCCGAATTACAATTAAAATTAGTGTTTTTTCGATGTTCGTCAACTCCAGTCCCAGAATATAAGGTCACGGGAGGAACATGCTTACGTTAGGTCTCCACTTTCTTCAAAAGCGGTGATAGATCCGGCTTTTAGCTGTCATCTAGATGTGTGTTTATACGACGCTGCCAATTTTTTCGGAAAGATTATTAATCAATAAACCATTAAAAGAAAATATATTTTAATACATCTGGAAAAACATTGTATTCTTCATACAATTGAATGAATAGATAGGTTTCATGAAAGTAATTTTTTTCTCTTTACACATACATTTTGACTCTTAAAAAATTCTTAAAATCTTATGGTACTTTACTTGTTTCCATCGCAATATTTTCGCCATATTTATTTGTCAATACTTAATCATGATTTTAGATTTGAAATCAGGAACCCAAAAAACCTTTCGACGCCAGATTTGAATCAAATCCGACAAATAATGTAGATTTCGAATATCGACTGATACGAGTTTTTAAAAAAGTTGTTTAAAAAATATGAAAAAATTATATTTAAGCTCAAATACTTTCAGAGGTGCTTATTCTTGCAACAATGAGTAGGTTTGATACAAAAAATTTTATTTGTAATATTTTTGCAAAAAAAATTTCGCCTATCAAAAGTGACCTATATTTCTATAGAATCACCTATATTTTTAAACAAATTATAAAAAAATGACGTTTTTCAGAACACAAATTACCAAAAAGCGTAATTTTCTGTGTAATTTTTGTTTACTAAAACTGTTTTTAATTATTGCGAGAATGATTTTTAGTAGCAAACTTTTAAAAAATTAACAATAACCATTGTTATAAACAATTTTTCTACAATATATTTCAATGTGTTTTTTCATATTCAGATTTCCTTCAATCACATGAATTACTACAGATATTCTTAAAAATGATGTGTTTAATTAAATTTATTAAAATACAAAAATTATATTTTTTAAACAGATGGGTATTTACGCTTAGAATTTTTTTTTGCTGCAAGTGCTTTATAGTGTGTTGGGAGTAACAGTTAGACATAAAACTTAATTAACGGAAAAATGCCAAAATTTTCAAATTGTTTATCGTATTTTTTATGAAACTTATAATTGTATTTTAACAAATAGAGGAGATGGCTCAAATATGGAATAGGCGGTTTTCGGCTAAAGTATAAAGTATAATGTGTTGGTAATAGTTGGAACTAAATTACTAAATGTTCTTGGAAGGAGTAGAAAATAGTGTCAGTTTAGTCTCTTTATGTATGTCTTATAAAACGTGAGAGCAGAAAAGGTAAAAGTGATACCCTCGAGTTTCTTTCAGTAAAGTGTTTATTGTTTATTTATTATGTAGTAAATAAACTTTGGTTAATAAATTCTACATGTAATAGTAGAGTAAGGGGAACAGTATTATATGGGATATATGGAGACCATTCTGTTTAGAGATTATATTCTATAAACATAAACATTTTGTAGGTAGTGGCTCGAATATGAAATTCCAAGTCCATTGTTATCCAGGAATTGTCCGCGAATTGAAATGGATGCGGGAAAATCCGGGAATTGTTCTTGATTTTGTATTCGGTCCGGGAATTGCAGAATAAATAAATTTTAATCTTGATGTTTAAATTTATATTAATGGATACTTGAATTTAAAAGGCGCTCGAAAGGCCTTTTTAAAACATTTTTAATTAAACCTTTTAAAATTTTTTTAAAGTTAAAAACATTTAAAATCTTCTACTATTATTTTGTTTTTTACGCATTCTTTCAACTAGTAGTACTTTTTTTTGTTAATTAAGGAGGATCATGCGGAAATGTGGGAAAGTATAAAAACTTAATTAATTACCACTTTTGAAAATATTTTCTCTATTAGTTAATGCATATTCGAAAAGGAAAATATATAATTTACCGGGAAAAAATTGGAAGTTATAAAAAATATTATTTTTAATAGCAATTACTGTAGCTATTTTTTATGACCAAATTTTTTCCCGGTAAAGTATATATTTGCCTTTTACTGTAGCTACAGTAATTGCTATTAAAAATTATATTTTCTATGACGAAAGTATATATTTGCCTTTTCTAATATTCATTGACTAAAAGAGGTAATATTTTCAAAAGTAGTAATTACTCTTACATAATCCTCCTGAAACTCGAGATTCTTAAAAATTATTAAAAATGTTTAAAATTTTTTACAATAAATTATTTCAATCGAGTAAAATACGCATGTTGCAGCTCCCTGTGAATTAAATTCATGCTACTATCGTAAAAGGGACCTTATATTTATAAGCGGGAAAAATGCGGGAACGGTGGAGGAATTTCGTGGGCAAAAATTAGTAGAAACTCTGCAAGAGTGGCTCGATTATGGAATACATTTTTGACCTAGAAAATAACCAAAATTAAAAAGAAACTTAAGCAATTACTGATTAAACTGATGTGAACATAATTAAACTGATATGAACATAAAATTATAACTGGATATAAAATAACGACGTCGATACTACTTTGTGAATTTCGTTGCTTTGGCGATCGCGGGGCTTAAGCAGTCTTAAGTGCAGTTAGTACTCAGATATGTGACCGCTAAGAATGTCTAGCCTCGTGTTTTCACAGATTAATGCTTGAAGAGTGGGATTTTTAACGCCGAGGGTGTGTGTATGCAGTCGATAATGTCGAATTTCTACATTCAAACTCGACTGTCGATAAATCGACAATAAATAAATAATAAATCGAAATTTCTGCTGTTTTCCTTTCCCCTGGCCGAAAGTCCAGGCAAATGCGAGTATTTCCAATAGAGTCGGATGTAGCCGCTGTGATTTTAAGATTATAGATAGGAATCCGTGGGCTTAATTCCGTCTGACGCTTATCTGGAGGTTTAATGGAGAATTGGGGAATTTGGGTAATGGGTGTATATAAAATAAAAACTTAAATATTAAGTATTTTTCTGGTCTATGTATTGTGTGTAACAACTGGGTCCACACAGGCTATGCCATGCCGGTGCTTTATCGGACCTGTGGGTGTGCGATTATTGCAAATAATTTTTTTTACAATTGTTTATGGCCTGAGTTACCTTAAGGGGGCCAGTCCCTCTAGAGCCCGAAAAAAGGTGCTTTTTGAGAATTTTCTTTTTTTTTTCAAATAAAAAAACAGCATAGATGATCAATCTTCCAGGGATATTTTCATCAACTTTTGAACAAAGTTTTAAAAAAAATGACACCAATATATTTCAAAATGGCGGAGTAAACCGCGTGGTGCACTGGAATGTCTCGCCGCCGAAGTAGTAGGACGGCGTACACGATAGCGTCCGGAATTCGTAACAGAAACAG
>JBAGKK010011698.1:0-30849 GCA_037177015.1 Euceroptres primus
TCCTTGTTTGAAATACAATATGAAGAGTAAAAGTTTTCCCTTTCGTATTGAATTCTTAGAAATATAAAAATTGTTCAAGACTGAACAATGTACATTTCAGAAATCTTTCTTCCGAATTTAAAAAACATTGAATTTGTTTTAAAAAAATAATATCATTTGTGTATAAACAAATTGAACTTTTTTTCACTTCACAACGAAGAAAACGACTTTCGAAAGGAAATACTAAGTAGTTTCTACTATAATAGAAACGTTCGAAAAGAAATACTAAGTGGTTTCTATTAAAATAGAAACTACTTGTATTTCTTTTTGCATTTCTCTTCAGAAAAACTATAGAATAACAATTCGTAGAATTCTTAGAATCTATTATAATATTTCTATTATAATAGAAACTACTTAGTATTTCTTTTCGCATTTCTCTCCAGAATAGATGTAGAATAACGTGCAAAAAAATTTTTTCTTTTGAAATAAGAAAAATTCAATTTGCTCATAAGAAAATGATATTTTTTAAAACAAATTCAATGTTTTTATATTCGGAAGAAATATTTGTGGAATGTACGTTTTTAAACAAAAATTACAACGTAAGAATCATCAAAATCCGTTTAGCCGTTCACGAGAAAAATTTTGATCATATTGTAACATTAAATTTTCATTGCTAATAACTTTTGCAAAAAAATTTTGTTTGCGACCAAAACCTGGGGAAATCTTTTCGACCTATTCTTGGAAAAATGGTCAAAATGTGCATTTATTTATAAAAATTGTTTAAATAATTAAATTTGTTATCAATTTGAACAAAATTTCAGCTAGGAGTCACTGGCAATACATTTTTAATTGGTTCCGCAAAAAAAAAAAATCGGGCCTATTCGTGCAGGAATGTTGAAAATGTGAATTTCTTTATAAATATTATTTAAATAATTAACAGTTGTTGTTAATTTGAAAAAAATGATAACAGGGAGTCTTTGGAAAGACATTTTTGGTTAATTCTACAAAAAGAATTGAGCCTATTCATGGTGACGTACGAAAACTGTGTATTTGTTTATAAAAATTGTTTAAATAATTGTCACACAGCAGATATTCTTAACTAATCGCAATAAGGCATTAATTTTTCTCATATTTTATGTAAAAACTATGAATTTCAAACAACTAATCATCGCGAACCTTGAGAATATGGCTTTCTTTCACTAATTTGTTTAAAATATTATAAGCAATTTTTCTGCTTACTCTAACCTACTGGAAATTATTGCTAGATAGTTATGACACTGACTTAAGCTTTTCTTTAGTCAAGTTAAAGATCTTTAAAAAAAAAGGTACATCTGAAAAGTTAGGAAAAAAATATTGTTTATTTTGTTGTTAAATAAATTTTTGTTTCGTCAAAGTAAATTTTCTGCACCGACTCATTATACCTGGAAGCCTTACGGTCATTTAAAAAAAAAAACATCAAAATCCATTGAAAATTGGCTTGTAGACGGACTTTTGTACACAAAAAGTGCTTTTGGCCACACTGTGTGTCGCACAGTGGTTCAGAATTGGATTTTTGCGGACAAATCAGTTTAAAAGTCACAACTTTTATTTGATTTAGACGTATTTTTTAAAAAACTAAAGCTGAATAAATTTACCAGTGATCCCTCGTGACCGATATTTGATTTCTTGCTTTTGCAAAATTCTGTGTAAACAACAAAAGTAGAAAAACTGTTATTTTCAGAAAAATCATTATTTTAACCCAGAAAAAAATGATTTGTGTAAATTGAATATTAAGTAAAATCAATGGATTTGCAATTAAACTTTGTAAATAATCGATCTGATAAGTAAATTAATTGTTATAAACAAATTTTATAAACAATTACTCTATTGTACTATTTTAGGAAAAATTTTTTCTTCGCTAGAATTACTAAAATTTATTATGAAAGTGGCATCTAGTATCAAAACATTTACAAAAATGATGAATTATTCTTGTTATAAACAAAGCTTATAAAAATACATATACTCGAATTTAACATTTTCAAGTGGACAAAAAGTATTTTCTCACTTAAAATTACTGAAATTTGTCATGAAAGTGTCAGGCTGTCAAAAATTAACAATTTTTATTATTATAAACAAATTTTATAAACAAATACTCAATTTTGACATTTTTAAACAGAAGAAAAGTATTTTTTGGCTTAAAATTACTGATATTTGTTATGAAAAAAAGACATCAAAATCCATTGAAAATTGGCAAATAACATATTGTTATTTGTTATACCAGTAACAAAATATTGTCAAAAATTAAGAATGGTTATTATTATAATCAAAACTTTATAAGCAAATAATCAAATTTTACATTTTCAAGCAGAAATAGTATCGAACAGTATTTTATACCACGAGAGCCGAAAAATCATGTCAAAGTTGAGATTTTGAGGTTAGAGTGGTATAAAAGTAATTTAACTACTGCAATTCGTTATGAAAGTGTTCTTTGTTTTCTACATCTGTTACGATCTACTTTATTTAATGACAAAACGTATTGTTATAAAAATATCATGAACAAATGCAGTTTTTATTAGCGAAGCAAATATTTTATTTTTATTCTCGATGCATTTTTGCAATATGCCTGAAGTTCTGAACGTTCAAATGAACGAAATTTTTATTTGATTTTATTTCAAACTGAAATTTGTTTTAAGTATTGGTTTATTATTAAAGAAACTATTGTAATGGTAAAAAAGCTCATGATCCTTCTGTTTATTTTGTAGTTGGAACAATATTTTAAGCTAAATTTTAGTTATGGAAAAAATTTTCGTTCATTTGAACGTTCAGAACTTCAGGCACATTTTTTGCAGCTGAAAATAAATCCGAACAATTTCAATCAGGAATGATCAAAGAATACGCTGACCTTAAAGAAGAGTATGAAAATTAAACGTTTATTTTTTTTTAGAACCGCTGTGATATCTTGTACAATGTATATTTGAACCATCGAAATTGATTCAGCCATTTTCCAAAAAATTTAATTTTATGATTTTTCAAAATTTTTTCATAACTTTTGTAAAAAATTTTTTTTTAAGTTGGCGCTTGGGGTAAATTAGTCTTGTAATGGTAGAAACTTACCACCGAAATATGGACCAAATATCTGCTAGGGCAGACCAACCATGCTTACCCAGCTATGGCCTCGGCTATGGCCTTTAAAAGCCAAAACTAAATTTCGTTATAAAAATATTGATCAGTTTTACGACCAAATTCTATATTCTTGGATACTCTGAACTATGAAACCAATGAATGTGAAACTTGTAAATGGGATTGGTGAATGTGAAGCTTGCAAATGGGATTGATTCTGGTTTAAGGCAGAGGTGAATGAGTGGGTACTAAATCTGTTTCGGAATAATTGAAATTTTCTCTAACCAGCGATAAACTATACCGAGATTTTTCCAAGATTTTATTAGGATTTTGCTTGCAAGATTTGTGACCTACAGACAACATCGCAGTGGATACGTGAAACATCTGACTCGTGCTATCCCACTATTTATTTACAGTTGGTGTACTTACTCACTTGCACTCTCACATGAACGAAAAGTGACAAGGCAGCACAAATATTTTGGCTGAGGTTCAAGCACGTTTCTTGTTCGGTATTAAGGCTTTTGACACATTTTTCGTTTTCTGAAAATAATTACCAGTGTTGATGTTTGACTTCCTTCAAAATAGAATCACTCTAAATTTGAAACTTTGCAATTTGCAATTTATCAAATTTATAGTTATCTTATTCTAATATTGTTTAATTTTGAGATTTGCAAATAGAAGTATAATTGCAAACGTTAATTTTTACCTGCATTAAGTTTAAAGTTTCCTATAAGCTCGCTCCAAATTCTGACCGCGATTTGGTAATAGTTTCAGAATGGTTTGGCTTAATGCTCACATAAACCATATTTGCATCGTCGATGTACAGAGTCAAATTTCTCCAGTTGGTAAGCGGAATTCAAGATCGCTGTTCTAGATTGTACATGTACACGTTGGTCCATTATGTTATCGCTATTAATTTGTAGTAGAAACCTGTGGCATAGAAACAGAATTTGGACGGCTTTTGCATTCTCCAGTTAACTTTCTAGAATTCAATCAACTTTTATTAGATAATTACTAATTAATTGAATCGATTAATAAAGAGAAAATATACTTTAATTGCACGTGTCTTACTCTGATGATGTATACCACTTAAGTGGTACGCAGTGAATAATCATTTTCTCTCTTCATAGTCAATTCTTTTTTTAATTACGAGACAAATTGATTTATTATAATTGCCCATTGAGTTAAATTTTCATCTAGTGGTGGATACACGATTGTAGTTGGCATGACTGTTAAGTAATCGACATGCGTTTTTAAGTACCGATCCTAATTTGATAATGAGGGCCAAATAAATCATACTTTCACGTCATTATCTATAGGGACAGACATTTCACTCCATGTCGCAATAAGGTGAAAGTTCCGCTCGGAAGTTGTCTGTAAAATCAGAGGCTTTGCAAATGAACTGAAAAAAATCTGGATGCTGTGCGAAAGTTGACAACTCGTCAAATAACGAAGAGAAAATTCTATTCAATATTTTCTTCAATTGTCATATTAATGAGACATATTCAAATGTTTATTTTTTTTCACATTCAGATTTTCATCTTTAATTGGCATTCAAATTTTCACTGTTATGATTTTGTTTTGTGAGGAGGAATATCCTTTGCAGGGTTAAAGAGATCCTTAAGTTTATCTGGCAACTTCCTGCGTTCCACACTCGGTTCTCACATTCAGCGTAAACACGATTCTGCTGACTCGAACTCACTGTGGACTTTGGAACTTTACAACTTTGTACTTGGAGTTTCCTTCCCAATCGTATTTACGTTTAGCTGTACCTCGAGCTGTACATACTGCGTTGTATCACCGAGAAACACGAGCTCGTTTCAAATTGCCTTATACAATCACAAAAAAAAAAACCTAAACATAAAATTTGTTGGAGAAAAAATACATTTTTATGTGTAAGGACTTCTAGGGTTATTTTTAAAATCATTAAATTGACGTGAAAAAAATGACGTATGAATGAGCAATTCAAATCTCACAATCAGTAAAAAACTGAAGTTTTCAGTAAAAGCAAATAAGTAGAAGCCCAGGTAATTGGCCGACTCCTTGTAATTCTCGTTTCTACCTGGGAGACTTCAGTTATTAACTTGACTAGCCAACTTTTAGACTTTCGAAGAAGTTCCTATCGATTTTAATATTAATTATTAATAATTTAATATTTATTATTATTATTTAATTTTAATTATTATTTTACTTTTTCCTTTTTGTAGTTATACGAGAACCTATAATTTCGGAATTTCGATTTCGAAGACGTAAAACTTAGTGACCTAGAATATCTAAAACTTACCTAATCTAATCAATCTAATTGTAAGTTTAAATATTTATTTAAAAAATTAATATGTGGAAGTGATAAAGAGTTGTTTAGGTATAATTAATTACATTATTTACAAGCTCTTGGTTTCGAGGTCGAGGTTTATTGATCTTACACTAACCTCCTTAATGCCTACTCAAATCTCCATCAAAGTGTCTATTACCTCCACAAGTACATACTTGGTCTCCAGATATTGGACTTAAATTTCCTCATTTATACGTCAATTAACATTTATCCCCTTTTAATTGAATTCTGATACCCAAATTCAAAATAATAAGTGATAAATATTCAAGGTGATTAAAAAGTAAAATTATCCTCAACGCATAATGTTTTCATTTTCAAAATTTAAATAAACAGATTAATCATACAGTTTACGAAAGCCAAACAAGATAAAATAGATCGATTTAATTTCCCAATTTCATTTGTTTTTCTCATTTGCTTTTTGCCTGTGCAAAGCTCGTGGAAATTTGCAGAAGTTCATGCAAAACATCAGTGAATCCAATTTTATTACGATTCGATTTCAATGTTCATTCCCATACTTATGCATGGAAACTGTGCAAACGTATAAATGAATTGAATACACAATGAAAAATAAATGATAGCACTAAATTCATTATGCTTTTGCTCATCAGATAATGCCTCTAAAATTATTTAAACTTATGTGTGTTAGAGCTTTTTAAAAATTAGATTTTTTTAAAATCAGATAAATTTTGCTGTGAAAATGTGTTTTTAAAAAATAATTTTTGATTCAAACAATGGAAAGTTTTGGAGCTTCGGAATTATTTCAAAGGTTGGTGAACGTTTTGAAAAAATGCGTTCGATTCGTAACAACATTTTCGTGGAATCGTTAACAGCCGTTTTGATGCTTGCATAATGCATATATATATATATCAGCTCGTATTGGACGTTGTCGATCTCTCTACCTCTGCGAGATATTTGCACAATAAGGCGTTCCAAAAGTGCATTGGAATTTTTTTCGAATTTTCATATTCTCACCTTCCAAATTTGTTCGAATCCAAACAAAAATTCGTTTTTTTATCGAAACAAAAATTATATTTAGAGGTTCCGCAAACCGCATGAAGTTTAACACGTATTTCCCATAACAAAAAAAGACGTTTTTGTAAATTTTATTTAGAATCGTCAATAATAGGTGAATCCAGTTGAAACTCGCATCATTTTTCTTCACAATTAACCATAGAATACGAATCAAAAATTACTTTTCAAATATCACCTCCATAAGTCTGTTTTATAGGGTCCCAAAAAACCCCATAAGCGAAAAATTGGGTTTTGCGAGTTTTTGGCACTAATTATTTTTTTTTTGCGGTTTTTCTTAGTACAAATTGTTTCTAATGCATAAAATATTACTTTCTACTGATAATTAGATGTTTACATAAATTTTTTAAACAATTTATTATAATTTACAGCAATATTTTCTTAGAATCATACTAGAAAGTTGCGGTTTTTTCTAAAATTTTCCACTTTCTGTCCAGTTTTCAATTAGAGTGAGGTAATAGTTAATTCAAGGTAACAAACATAATTGTTTAAACAAACTATTATTATCTTTAATAATATTCTCTTTGAATAATGCTAGAAAGTCGCGGTTTTTTCTGAAAGTTTCAACTTTTTGTCCACTTTTCACTTAGAGTGAGGTAATAATTAATTATTAGTAAAAATAATTGTTTAAACAAACTATTATTTTTTATAATTATCTTCTTCTATATTAATGCTAGAGAGTCGCGGTTTTTTCTAAAATTTTCAACTGACGTCCACTTTTCATTTAAGGTGAGGTAATAATTAATTAAATTTAGTAAACAGTTGTTTAAACTAATTATTATCGTTTACAACTATCTTTTCCTATAATAATGATAAAAAGGTGCGGTTTTTTCTGAAATATTCAACTTATTTTCAATTTTTCAGTTAGAGCGAGGCAATAATCAATTAAAGTTTACAAAAATAATTTTTTAAATAATTTATTATTATTTATAACAATATTCTTATAGAATAATGCTACTGTCTTTGCGGTTTTTTCAAAAATTTTCCACCTTTTGTCCACTTTTCATTTAGAGTGAGGCAATAATTATTTCAATTTAACACAAATAATTGTTAAAACAATTTATTATGATTTTTAATAATATTTTCTTTGACTAATGCTAGAAAGTATTTTTTCTAAAATATTCAATTTTTTGTCCACTTTTCGCTTATAGTGAGTTAATAATTAATGCAATTTAACAAACAATTTAAACAATTTAAACAATTTAAACAATTTAAACAGTTTAAACAATTTATTATCATTTTTAAATAGTATGTATTCCGTTTTTTTAAAGTGAAGTATTTTTACTCTTTTGCTAAAGTTTAAAAATATTAATTTAAACAAAAAGGCTATCTTACAGTAGAGATAAAAACAAAGGATGGAATAATTAGGAGTAGGTGGGAGGAGTGGGTCCGTAAATGACTTGTAAATTTTTTTGTTTAAGTTAACATTTTTAAAACATTAGCAAAAGAGTAAAAATACTTCACTTTGAAAAAAGTAAAATAATTTAATATTTTATAAAGTATAAAACTATTTAATAAATGAGCCTTGTTGATGTTTATTTATTATTTGTTCATAACTAAAAAGTCAAAGCAAAACTGAAAATTTTAGACAAAAGTGCAACTTTCTAGCATTACTCTAAGAAAAGATAGTTATGAACAATAATCAATTGTTTAAATAATTACGTTTGTTCAATTGCATTAATTATTACCTCACTAAGTGAAAAGTGGACAGAAAGTTGAATATTTCAGAAAAAACCGTAACTTTCTAGCATTACTATAGGAAAAGATAGTTATAAATAATAATAATTTGTTTAAACAATTACTTTGTTAAATTTCATTAATTACTAACTCACTCTAAGCGAAGAGTAGACAAAAAGTTGAAAATTTCAGAAAGAACCGCGACTTTCTAGCATTATTCAAAGAGAATATTACAAAGAATAATAATAAATTGTTTAAACAATTATGTTTGTTACCTTGCATTAATTATTACCTCACTCTAATTGAAAAGTGGACAAAAAGTAGAATATTTTAGAAAAAAACCGCAACTTTCTAGCATGATTCTAAGAGAATATTGTTATAAATAATAGTAAATTGTTTAAAAAATTATACCTGTTACTTTTAATTGATTATTGCCTCACTGTACCTGAAAAGTTGAAAAGTTCTGAAGAAACCGTGACTTTCTAACTCGATTCTAAGAGAAAATTGCTATTAACAATAATAAATTGTTTAAACAATTTATTTAAACATCTAATTATCAGTAGAGAGTAGTATTTTATGTATTCGATACAATTTGAACTAAAAAAAAACCGCAAAAAATCATAATTAGCTCCAAAAACTCGCAAAAACCCGATTTTTCACTTCTGAGGTTTTTTTGGGACCCTATAAAACAGACTTATGCGGGTGATATTTAAAAAGTAATTATTGATTTGTATTCTATAGCTAATTATGAAAAAAATGTTGAGTTTTAACTCGATTCACCTAATAGCGACGATTCTGAATAAAATTTACAAAAATCTTTTTCTTTATTTTTCTTTTTCTTACGGAAAATACGTGTTAAAGTTCATGGGGCTTGCGGAACCTCTAAATATAATTTTTTTTTTAAAACAAAAAAAAACGTTTTTATTTTTTTGTGGATTCGAACAAATTTTGGAGGTGAGAGCATGAAAATTCGAAAAAAAATTTGAATCACCCTACTGCAGAATGACTTGCAGATTTATATGATATCACAGAAAATCCTAGGATATTATTTTAATCGGCAGCAAAATGAGAAATCGAAAAACAAAAGATTGTGACAATAGAATAAATGATCCACTTTAGATCAAAATAATATCTTTGCAGATTAAAATAATGTCCCACGATTTACTGTGCTGATGGAAACCCAAACTCGTCACTCTGGTCCTCTGAAAGCTTTCCATCTACACCTCAAAATTGCTTAACTCCGTTATGATATGAATAATGCATCATCTTTCATTTCGTTATGAAAATTTTTCACTATCCGTGTAGCGATAAAGACACCAGTTTATGAAACAATAAAATAAAATAATAAAAATAAATAATCATAAATCAAAATATTAAAATAAAAAAAACTAATTCGCGAAAATAGAAAACGCGTAATTAGCACATTTTAATTGCAGAATTTTTTTTCTCAAGCTTTTTAATTCATGTTTTGTTCTCTTTGGAAACAGTTCAATGTGGCGGCTTAAAAGGTTTTAGAAAACGAGAGATTCTAACAGAATTTCCGGTGTGATTCTGCTACTGGAACCCCGTCGAACCGTTTTATGCATTCCACTCGCCGAACTGCCATAAACTCGTTACGAGCAATTTCAGTGAGTTTGAATTTAAGCAGTCTTTCGTCGGTCCTGGCGTCGCGACGCCTTACGTCGTGAGTTCTTAATGTTAATAAGTTTTCGATCTTCTTAAAGGTGTTCTCTCTAAATCTGAATTAGTAGTTTTCTACTAATAAAATAGTTTAATCGCTTACCAATTGCTTTAGTAAGCATTTCTACTAATTTTTAGTCGAAACTACTAATTAATGGTAGAAAACTACTAGTTCACTTAGTAAGACTTACTAAATAAATTAGTAATCCTTACTACGTGAATTAGTAGTTTTCTACCATTTTTTACTCATTCCCAAACCACAGTCATTAATGGTAGAAAACTACTAATTCATTTAGTAGGGCTTACTAAATAAATTAGTAACTCTCACTACGTGAATTAGTAGTTTTCTACCATTAATTAGTAATTTTCTACTGAAAATTAGTAGTTTTCTACTAAAACTACTATTAAATTAGTAGAAATGAATACTAAAGCAATTGGTAAACGATTCGGCACTATTTCATTGGTAAAAAACTACTAATTCAGATTTAAAGAGTTGAAGAATGTTTGCGTTAATGTCATTTTATCCTTTTAGAATTGTTCTCTTTTTTAAATATACCAAGTTTATAGTTCTCTTAACCTAGTTTTCTATTATTTCGTGCATCATAAACCATTATTTGTAATTAAAATTATGATTTATATTGTTTTCTGTTACGTTTTGACACATTAAATAAAAGGGCGGACCTCGTTAGCCGGCTGACTGTTCGTCAGAAATATGGTATTTGCCGGGAAGAAAATTGATGTTATTCCCAACGTGTGCCGAGACTCATTTTGCACCCACCATCAGAAAATCTATATTTTCCCTTGCGCCCGCTTATACTCGCCCCATCATTCCCCTTTCACCTCCTTGTCTTCTTATTGCAGTAATGCTCCGGCGTTCTCTGTATTCTACGAGCCTCCTTCCTCACAAATCACGCGTAGCACAAATCATCCGTAACTCGGATACTCTTAAATTCTTCCGTTCATATTCGCGCTATGTTTACTGTAAAGCGGGTAAGAATTTCATTATCGTTATGAAGAAAACGAAGGTTTATCTTTCTTCATCAGCAATTACAATTTCTATAAACATTATCTTTAGTTTTCGGATCAGGACAGGAAAAATCTTTTTTTACTCAGAACAAAAAATAACCCTAAAATATTCCTTGTAGAATTATATTTTTTAGGGTTATTTGATACACATTCATGGAACTTAAATGGAATTCGCAGTTCCGGTATGTCCATAGGATCATCACCAAGTGAACATTATGATTTTCGCACATAATTCCGCATGCACATTCACGTGGAGTTATTGTTAGCCCACTTACATACAAGTCACAGAAGATGGTGGTATTATTAAACTACCAATCTCTGGAAATGTGGTTGGCGGAATGCCAATTCTCTCTGCGAAATAATGCCGAGTTATCGTTGCAACTCGACTAACCACAATTTTAACCGCAGGAAAAACAAAGGACCGGAATCAGTTACTGCGAAATAAATGCAGATAAATTATGATTGGATACGAAAACCAATACGAGTTGTGGATCAAATGAGGAGGAATCCTGACTTTATTACCTTTAATAATCGAATCAACAATTTGTTTTTATTCCGTACACTCTTACAGCATTATAATTCCGAAAACAAAAAAAGGTCTGTTTGAAAAATTGTTTTACGAGAGCCAATGACATTATTTCACCCTTAACATATGCCCTACCTTTCCATACACTGTCAGCAGCACAATTTCACAGGTCCTTGCTCAGGACGTCCCCTTTCGTTCCCTTTATTCGAGGTAAATAAAGCTGTCTCGCCGTGCTTGGAAACGATTGCACGATAGTGTGTGAGAAAGAAATAGGAATTGAGAGGGTAGACGAAAAGAGACGCACTAGTCGAGCAAAAGAAAAATAGAAGAAAATGAAAAAAAATGGAGAAAAGCCCAGACGTGATGCTTGCAACGAGGTTATTCCAATATCTGCACATTTTCGTGAAAGTAGGTACGCATCGATTCTCGATATACTCGTTCTTTAGAAAGCACGAAATACCGAAAGATCGAGAGGGAAAGAAGCAGGAAGTCCTGAAAAAAATGAGAATATAGAAAAAATCGGTGTTCTTTCGACTGTTGAAATTTGTTTAATTTAATAAGTTGCGTAGTTGTATTCGGCGAAAACCACTTTATTAGAAATTAGATCAATTGCCAACGTTTCGGGCACTAAGGTGTGTGCACTTCTTCAGGGCTGAAATTATATAGTTACATTTTGTTACTTGCACACACCTCAGTGCACGAAACGTTGGCAATTGATCTAATTTCTAATAAAGTGCTTTGGACCGAATACAATTACGCAATTTATTAAATTGAACAAAAATGAGAATTTACAGAAAGACGAATGATCTGTCACGGGAAAATATAGAACTTTTGAATATTAGCACGAGTTATTAATTTACTGTGTTACGATCGATTTCATCCGGTGAATTAAATCAGGATGTCTAGCGTCCTGGAAATCCTTGAAAACCTGGAAAAGTCCTTGAATGTTTTTTACCTGGAAAAACCTGGAAAAGTCCTTGAATTTCACTCATAGTCTTGGAATTCTCATCTCCCTACATTTGATTGAGTAGTTTTCTTCATATGACGGGCTTGCTACTCTGATAAAACTGTTTGGTTCGGACAACAAAACGATTTGGTTGCTATAGAAGCAACCACATTTTTTGGTTGTCTCAAAAAATTTTGGTTCTTTCAAAAAACCTTTTGTTGAACCAACAAACATTTTATTGAACCAACAAAACCTCTTTTCTGGTTGAATTAACAAAATTTTTGATGGTTCAACAAAAGGTTTGTTGAAAGAATCAAAATTTGATTGGCACAACTAATAAATTTTGTTGCTTCTATAGCAACCAAATCTTTTTGTTGTCCGAACCAAACAGTTTTCTCAGTGAACATCAGGTCAGAGAATTCTGGAAAGTCAGGGATTTCTGGAAAGTCAGGGAATTTAAAAATAGTCATGGAAAGTCAGGGAAAACTTTCAAAGAGTCCGGGAATTTTTTTGATTCAACAAATTATAATTATATTTCAATAGTTATAATTATAATTTAACAATTGTTATAATTATATAATTATAATATTACAAAATCAGGGATCACAGTCAGTCTCCTATTCCCCTTTTCCCCCTTTCCCCTTTTATTCTGCAAATCTCCTAAAATCACTTTTTCATAGTTTCATTCCTTTTTCTCCCTTTTTTCCCTTTTTATATTCAAATTTCCGAATAAGGAGAAATGTTAGAATTAGGGGAAATAGACACTTGTGTCATTCAAAAACTCGTTTAATGTTTTCTTAAATATCCCATAATTTCCAAATTTTCAAAATCTACGAAAGTCTTCTAAAATCTCTTAAAATCCTCCAGAATCTTTAAAATTGATTTAAAATCCTTGAAAATTCCCCAAAATATTTGAAACTGTTCTAGAATCTTCTGGGTTCTCTTAAAATAATCTTATAAAATAATATCCCAAGATTTTTCAATATTCTACAACATATACTAGACTCTTCCAGAATCTTCTAAAATTTTCTGAATACTTTCATAACGATAAAGGTAAAAAATATCTCGTTTAACAATAACACTCTGTGATTTCATTTCGTTTACAAAATCTAAATGCTTATATACTTTAATATCACATTTTAGTCACTAGGGATTAGTTGAACTTAAAATATTTATATTACATAGATTTAAAACCTATGCTCTCGTTTAACTCAGAGTGACATTTCATTATATAAAATAGCCTAATTTTGCTTTTAGAAACATATAAAAATGTTCGCCCTATCCTAAAAGCATTAATCACTAGGGCTTAGTTGAAAAACCTCAATTTGTTCTTCTTCAATAATAAAAACTATTTTAATGTTAAATTAAAAAGAAATTCATGTTATTCAGAATATTAAATAAAAAACATTTTAAAACTTCTAAAATCCATTGCATTAACTGTTACTCATTGGAAACTATTATTTAATGGCCGGGAAAAATTTTCGATGACTGGGAATTTTTTTTGTCGGTGAAAATGGCTACCCTGAAATCGTTGAAATCAAAAGTTTGTCATTAAGTTTTAAAAAATTTTGAATAGAAAATAAGAACGCACTTCTACACCTCGCTTATAATTATGTTTACACTTAAAGTGATTAATATGAACAGAAAAAAAAGTTTTGTATGGATTGAAAATACTTTTTTTCTTTTAAGTATAAAATTGAAAAATTCAAACTTTTTGATTTTCACCCATATATACACTGCCGTGCAAAAGTTTCCGGACTCAATTTTTTGATGATTGTTTAAGTTCTCTTAATTTTAATCTCGATTTTAATGATGTCAGAGTTAAATTGTTTCTCTTTAGCAGGTTGAAAGCTTTCAAAATTCTGTATAAAATGAGCTCAAGATGAAACCAATTTGTCCATTTTTTAAGCAGATATTGCAAATACAGTGTAAATTTTAGTGTTTTCTTAAATTGTAAATAACGTCCGAAATATTTAACATTTTTTCATGTTCTAGGACTCATTTTAAAGGGAAATTTCTATAGAATCGCAACAGCTTGTCAGCATAATTTTTTTTTAAATTCCTTGCATACTAAAAAAAATTAAAGTTGTAACAAAAAAGTTGGAAAAATTCGAAAGTATCTGATCTGTAGACAAATCATAATAAAAATCAAATTAATAAAAATCATAATAAAAATCAAATTAATAAAAATCATAATAAAAATCAAATTCATAAAAATCATAATAAAAATCAAATTAATAAAAATCATAATAAAAATCAAATTAATAAAAATATACATTTTGAGATATTTTTACAGAAACTTCATGATTGTACAGTATGTCAAGTAAGAGCGTGACCAGCAGAAGTTGATGAAAACTGCACACTAGAAATAAATCATTGTTATAAATTGAAAGAGGAGAATTTTCTCTAAGACGCAACGTGTTCAGAATGCCGCAATTCCTGTTGTACTATTTTTGAGCATTCATTTTATCTAAAGAGGTCTAATTTATTCGCTAAGAAAAGAAAAAAGCGAAATGTTTCAGCAACCTCAAGTTCTAGAAACAGTCATTAAAGAATGTAAAACACTTCAAACGGAAAGTTTAGATCACTAGCTTTAAAATCATACTTAAAAATCTTTTAAAGGTGCAGTGGTTGTGAAGTTATTTACTGTAAAACAGGATAATGCAACTTTCACACCTTATTGCGCTTTAAATGCGATATCTGCATGAAAAATAGTGAAAATAACTTCATGAATAGCTCACTGGAAACAGAATTTTCCAGAGAAAACAATTATTATGTCGAAAATTAATAGTGAGCATCAGCAACATATTTATCTAACAATTTATCATGAAAAATTGAAAGAATGCAAAAAGTCAAAATCAGATTTTCACTGTTTTCTATTCTAGTCAATATTTTCAAAACCAGTGGTTCTATTTTAATCAACAAGTGATCAATTTGAAGCTTGCTTTATGTAGATTAAATCCACAAATTTTCATTAAGTTCCGATCATTTTGCTTTAAATGGCAGCAAATTAAAAATAATTGGTCTTATTTTGGGTCTAAAATTAACTAAATATGACTCGAAGCGTTTAAAAGAAACAAAATCATTTCTTTCACATTGCATCTTAGAGTAAATTCTTCTCTTTCAATTTATAACAATGATTTATTTCTAGTGTGTAGTTTTCATCTACACACTAGAAATGTTGCAATTTTTGTGACTTTTTTGTTACAACTTTAATTTTTCATAGTATGCAAGGAATTTTTTAAAAATTTATGCTGACAAGCTGTTGCGATTTTAAAGAAATTTATTAAAATGAGCCCTAGAACATGAAAAAATGTTAATTATTTCGAACGTTATTTACAATTTAAGAAAACACGGAAATTTAAACTATTTTTGCAATATGCAAGAGAATGGCAAATCAATATATGTTTAAGTACAGCTATTTGAAATATTTCACTTTTATTTTTCAATCAGAATGCAAACATTTATGGCTTGTGAAAAATTGTCATCAGAATGCTGTTATAAAGTCGAGGGCTGTTGAGCAGCAAGTGAAAAAGCGGTTTTTCAGGATTTTATTCAACATTACATCCATGAAATTTCACAAATTAATACACGTGTACTAGGCTATAAGTACGTCATTGTCGTCCTTCGATCTCTGTGATTGGTCCTTCCTGCTTCAATAACAATTAGCGGGGAATGCAACAGCCCTGCTCGCAGTTTAAACGCGTTAATTACAATCCAGACGTATTTTCCACTCAGTGATTTCAATTTGTTTCGATGCCAGAGCGCGTGGGTGGCTGTTATATGCTTGTTCGCCTCGAAATGCGTGTGAAATTGTAAACATTAGGGTTACAAGTGAATTTTTTTATTATAGATAAAAATTTTATACTTATCAAATTAATTACTATTTTTAATAAATTATTTCTTTGTTTGTTTCAGGTATGTCTGACTTTTCCGGAGTCTGACTTTTGCAACATGTGTAATTATTCAGTGGACATGGTAAGAGGAAGTAAAGACACAATTTATGCGTATAAAAGCAATTCTAAAGTAGATTCTTTTCAAAGAAAAAATTTCAATCGGCGAGCACTCCGAGAAAACGTGTTTTCAAGATAAAGAAATTGTTTTTTAACCTTTTGTTCTTGATGATTCGATATGAAAATTCATTTATATTAAAAAAACAACATTTGTTTGATCAGAAAAAAGTTTGATTCAAACAAAATTTTTTTGTTTTAAAGAAGATTTACTTGAATCAGACAAATGTTTTTTTTTACTTCATAGCAATGCAATTATAGTTTTGATTTAAAACCAATTGTTTGAATGTAAAAAATTTTTCTGAGTGAGTCTCGCATTCTGAAAAATAACTGTTTTCTTTTTCTGCTCTTGAAGTTCAAGAGAGTCTCGTTGACTAAAAAACTAAAGGATCTTCTCCATGTCAAGCGGAAAATATAGCCAATATCACGTGTCATAGTGAGTAGAGGCAAAAGTCAGTCTAGATAAGTATTCCAGCTTGGATGGATGTAACTGGCTTTAAATCGAAAGAGTTACTCTCTCTTTCTCTTTTATTTCCCTTTTATCTGTATATGTGCTTTGAAACTTATTGCATACGGAAAAGACGGATTACATTTCTTTGACTTAATCTCATCTCTACAAACAAAATATTTTGTTGAAAGTGAAATCCTCTTTCTTTATATAATATATATTCTTCAAAGCTACAATATCATGAAAAGAATTTCCTGAATTTCAAATCTTGAAAATAGATTTGAATTCTCGTTGACTAAAAATCGATATGTAGAGTAATTGCAGAAATCAATGGGCAAAAGCACTTTGTTTTGTGAAAATCAGAAACAATGGGAAAACTCAAAGATTTGGAAAGATACTTTGTAAGATTAGAGAGGAATTCCCCTCTTTCCGAAGCGGATGAATGGCAAAGTTCAACGAGTAGAAACTTTGTTTCCATCGTTACAGAGCATTTTCCTTCGTCTCTCTCTCTCTCTCTCTTTCTCTCATTCTGCTTCTCTCCCTTTTCTTCAGCGGAAGAAAGGTAACTTTATAGCATAACTAGCAAAGTGGAAGGAAAGTCTGAGAATCTATCTGATTTCGTTACCCATGAAAGATAACAATGACTCAGATTTTATCTGTCATTTTATCTCGTTTTCTATCAAAGCAAAATATCTAAATCTATAATTACCTTTGTTCGAGCTATATTAGGTAGAAAAACAAACACTTAATTAGCAGCCTTGTCCTAACGAGATTTCTGATCGTGTTTTCACATATCTTATCAGTATTTTTATGAAAACATATAAATGAGTGTAATATGTGTTGAAATATATTAAGTGTATTTAAATTTTCATTCTCTTCCTCTAATCTTTTACATATTGATGTCTTTCTCGTATTTCTTTTTTAGTTTCTGATTTTCTTTTTTGATTTAGAAAATTTTCTCTCTTGGATGTAACTTGTAAAGTGTAAATCTTGCAACACTTCACCAAATATGTTTCTCATATTCTAAAGTTTTTTAGACCGGTTTGACAGTTCCAAAGGACAAATATTCTTTGCTCCCTTCTGAGAAGGAATTTTTAGGAGAGGGATAAATAATACCAAACATATGTGAAAGTACAAGAAATCGTCGTTGAACTGTTTGAAAAAGCTTTAATGTTTTTTCGCAAAGGAGCACGTGGTACGAAGAAAAGAATCTTTTGGTTATGCTTGGTAACCACCCGCAGCGAATGACTTGTATTTTTAGTCCTATCGGCCGTTATACTCAGTGTCCCATAAATAACTTGTGACGTCAACCAGGCGAGAGCCTATCTCTGAATCTAGCAAATGACTGTATTTTCAAAAGACGATAGTCATGTATTACAATTATTACTTTTCAATATTTACCTACAAACATAGAACTTGTATTTTTTTAAATGTTACATCTTGAATTTTCTGTTATAATTACTTTTAATTGTAAAAATTCTAATGAGGCATTAGAAGCCCTACCACTCTAGAATTTCAAATTGTTAGCGGGATGTTTTTGAACCACCGCAAAGTGGGAAAAAATGGCCTTTTTGGTTCAAAACGAAGTTCAAAATAACGTACAGCCCACAAATATTGACCGATTTGGAAATAAAAAATTTGAAAAAAAAGATGATAACACTTTCCAGAGAGTAATCGAGCCTGATTTTTTATTTAGTTTTTCATTTTTTTTTATAAATAAACAAATATGACGAAAAAATGGTCATTTTTTCTATTTGACGTTCCCGGTGCACGTTAATAATAGGAAAATTATTGCAATCGCCTACGTTCCATAGAGTAACATTAGTTAAAGATTTTCCATCATGATATAACAAGCAAACAAATTTTTTATAAACAAATTATTTGTTGAAAGTGTGTTTTCTATAATTTTCAATAATTTTACGTTTTTTTAAGTTATATTGCAAGACGTTTGGACGCAAATAATATTATAATGGAGCAAATTTCTCTTAAGATTATTCTTGTTAATATTATAAACAAATTTAATATACAAATGCATTATTCAGGCATTTGTCGACAGAAAAAATCGTTTTTGTCGATGTCAGTTTTTTAAATTAGGAACTTCATGATAATTTCACCGAAAAAGTCATTTTTTCCCCCACTGTGCACCCACACAGTAGGGCAAAAAAAGCGTCTGTGGATAAATCAATTTTCAGACTAAACTACTCATTCGATTTGGACGTTATTTTTTAAAAATTAAAGTCTATTAAATTCCGCATCATTACAACAGAAGACATTTTTCAAAAATTTTCTCAAAAATTTTTTATTCAATAAAGAAAATTTTTTAAAAACACTTTTTGACTTTTCAGGACTGCCATTTAGTCAAAAAAAAGCTTTATTTTACCGAAAATGGTTCACGTCGAGGCAAAAACTCATTACAAATGATGTCCAGCAGTCTTAATTTATTAAGACAAAAATTTAATTTGTTATATACAAATTAGTGAACAAAAGTTTAATCTTCTTTATTGTACACATTTAAATGCACTAAACCAATATTTTCAAGAGAAAATGGAAATAAAATACGAAATTAAGGCATTTTTAATTCGATAGATTTAGCTCTTTCAGCACAATTAGCTATAAATATTTCACCAATGACTTTCTGCTGTGATAGTTTGCACGGAAACAACAATCGTGTATTATTTGAACAAATTTAATAAACAATTGCATTATTTGGCCATTTTTGAGTAGATAAGCTTCATTTTTTCAGCAGAATCAATAACTAGTATGTTGCCAATGTGCCTTGCCGTTTTACTTTACACTTAGGCATCAATTGTTTATTGTTTAAACAAATTTAGTTAACAAATTAATTATTTGAGCATTTTTCAATATAGAATTTTTTTTCTGCAGAATCAACTGCAAACATCTCAGAGATAGTCAATTGCTATAATGATTCGCAGTTAAACAATAATTGTACATTATTTGAACAAATTTAATAAACAAATGCATTGCTTGGCTGTTTTTCAATAAATTAGTTTCGTTTTTTTTTTTAGTATAATCAACTAAAAATGTGTCATCTATGGCCTTTTGCAATGCTAATTTGCAGTTAGACAATAATTGTACATATATTGTTTAAACAAATTTAATAAATAAATGTATTGTTTGGCAATTTATCAATAGATAAACTTCGTTTTTTCAACTATAATTGTTTAACTACGAATCATCAGAACAATAGACTATCTCTAAGATTTCGTAGAAAATGTTGATGTATGTAGTTAGCTTTAGGGTCAGGTGAATTGAAACCAATTAACACCGATTATCTCTAAGATGTTTGTAATTGATTCTGCAGACAAAACAAAATTTCTATATTGAAAAATGCTCAAATAATTCATTTGTTAACAAAATTTTTTAAAACAATAAACAATTGATGCCTAAGTGTAAAGTAAAACAGCAAGACACATTGGCAACATACTAGTTTTTGATTCTGCTGAAAAAAACGAAGCTTATATACCCGAAAATGGCCAAATAATGCATTTGTTTATTAAATTTGTTTAAATAATACACGATGGTTGTTGCAGTGCAAACTATCATAGAAGAAGGTCACTGGCGAAATATCTATAGCTAATTCTGCTGAAAAAGCTAAATCTGTCTAATTAAAAATGCCTTAAGTTTGTATTTGTTTATTAAATTGTTATGAATTTTTCAGTCATTCAATTAGGAATTCATGTTTAACGTCTTCTAATTTTAAGTTAACATTATTTTATTTCCATTTTCTCCTGAAAATATTGGTTTAGTGCATTTAAATGCGGCAAATAAAGAAAATATAACTTTTGTTCACTAATTTGTTTAGAACAATTTTAATTTTTGTTTGTTTAAATTAATACTGCTGGACATCATTTTTAATGAATTTTTGTCTCGACGTAGACCATTTTTGGTAAAATAAAAAATTTGTTGACTAAATGGCAGTCTTGAAAAGTTAAAAAATTTGTTTGTTTCGTTTTGTTTATTAGCCCTTCGAGACCAATCTGAACATACCTCAAGTTTGAGTAGACTTGAAATATACGCGCCCATGACCCTCTGGTGATAGGTTATTTTTTTCGAAACACATGATTTTCCAAAAATGTTTTTTTTCTAGAATTTTTTTTTCATATTTGTGATTAGCTTTTACACTTCCACACTATACCATCACATTTAAGAATATCAAAAGTATACCCTTGAATTTTTTCAGCTTAACCGGACACGTACATTTAAATAGGTAACACATACAAAATGACACAGTGACCCAGTGTGGTCTCGATGATCGAATAAATAGGTGTCGTCTCGAAGGGTTAAATAAAAAAATTTTGAGAAAATTTTTCAAAAATGTCCTCCGTTGTAACGATGCAGAATTTGATACAATTTAATGTTTTTAAAAATGTTCAAGTCGGATGAGTAGTTTAGTCTAAAAATTGATTTTTTCACAGACGCTTTTTTTTCCCCAATGTGCGTCACTCAGCTTTGAGAATCCCGTTAACAAACTTTTTTCGGGAAACTAGATTAAAATGAGGCAAAGCTAGTTCAAGTGCACTTTGTGGGTCCGAATATATACATATATAATATATAATATACATACATATACAAATATATTATTATATTCTGTATAAGGTTTTTGCTTCGGATAAAACGAAACTGCGATTTATATATCGAGACGGATATCGATGCTCGGAGACTTTGGAAGTTTGAGCTCGTAAACTCGTTCGAGTGACAATAATTTACCACTTGGTTGTCAGCCTCGGATAACAGATGATGGGAATAGCTTTTCTCAAACCGGAATCACGCTTTGCTTGACGGTGAATGAAACCACGCGTCAAAAAAGTTATGTCCAAATATCAAACAACAGTTTTCTTTCACTTTGATTACACAAGATCTGAAAAGATTTCTATGCCACCGATTTTATCATGAGTAAACATAAATTTCAAAGATAAAAAATCCAGATCTGAAAAGATTTATATGCCACCAATTTTATCATGAGTAAACATAAATTTCATAGATAAAAAATAATCATTAGGGTGGGTCGAAAATAGTATATTATGCAAAATGCAGTTTTATACACGCGATCACCACGCGTGTGTAAATCGTACGTACGAGTTGCATACGATATTTTTTGACACAGTGTGCGTAAAATGCGTTTTTACGCACTCATATTAGTGGGTGTGTAATAAGCCGGTTTACGCACTAATATGGGTGTGTAAAAACGCATTTTACACACACTGTGTCAAAAATTATTTAACTTTTGGGTCAGGATAGCAAATATCATTTTCTGCATGTACAAAAATAGGCTTCCAAGCTTTCCGAAAGTTTTTTCAAACGATATCTTTAGTTGGCAGAAAATGTTTGGATATATTATGGATTTTTGGATATATTTGCATTTTTTTGAATATATTATGATTTTGTATCCGAATTTCTATTTTAGATTATCTTCTCTGGTTACAAATTGATTCATTCTATTAAAAACGGGGATTCGAACGAAACTTTCGTTCCATTTCATTACAGGTTCAGTCATTAACATAACATCAGGTATTATCCAATTTTGTCCAAATTTTGAGAAAGTAAACCACAGTTAAGTAAAAAATAGTTTTTTTCTATGAGTAACGAAATGGAACGAAAGTTTCGTTCGGATCCTTGATTATAACAATTGATTTTCTAAAACTTCGGAAGACGACAAAAACTTCTTTACATTTCATGACATTCAAAACTTAAAAAAATACATGAAATAACATTTAGTTTGTAAAATTTATTTAAAAAGTTGATAAATAATATTTAGTATAAATTTTGTTAACGATTTGTACAATAATGTTAAAAACAATCTATTTTTTGAATGACTAATTCTTTCTCGAAAAATTATTTCGTGTACGGCAGTTCTCAAAACCTGGAGAATGTTGGATGTTTGTCAAGGATCCAAATTTTTAAGTAATCTGATTTAAATGATACAGGATATTAAGCATATTTTCCCCATACAGTCAAGTTAAAAATTAATCAAATCTTTATCTCATTGATTTATAAGATCAAGAGTATATATTCCATTTTTTTTCGATAAAGAAACTTTTTTAGTAAAGAGGATTTCTTCGAGAGTTCATATCAGCTCGTAAACCCTTCCAAATGGTCAGCAGAATACGAGAGAATCCCATTGATGGGAGACGAGTATATTCTCCGTCCGAGATTGTTGAAACATTCGGCCAAGATATACGACAGATTTTTGAAATTTGTCACCCACTCCAGAAAAGATTCTTTGTGAATATCGCAATTTTCACAAATTCTGAAGATAGACGATCGTTCGTCGAAGGTCCGGGAAATTTATTTTCCCTTAGAATACGAAAGGCAAAAGGAATACCAAAAAATGCTTCCACTTTCTGTCCGTTTGCGAGATATCTAAAATTGAATCATAAGATTTACTTGCCAGCCCACTTAAGTAAATAATTTCTATATCTCTGATAAAATGTTGCTCAAGCAATTACTTAATTAAAAGCAATTTAATAATTAGAAGAAAGTCAATAAAATGGATGATTGTCATAATTATTTTATCCTCAACTTTGTGTAATTTTAAATTCAAAGTTTCAAACAAATCCCTAATTCGAGTTGAAGGAGAAAAGGATTTTCCGACCTTTTTAAAATTTCGAATAACATCTTTTCCTACACTTTCATTCATTCAGGAAAGAACGTAGAGCCAATCCAATTTTCACCCCGCAACCCCATCGACTTCATTTTATTTTTCCCTCGCTCGCAATCCTCCACACTGTCGTTCCTTTAAGGAACATTAACTGTCGTTTCTCCGAGAAATCATATCCTTTTCTCTTGCATTATGCACGAGAGTTTCTGGTTCCGAAATCCATTCCGTTTGTAAGCACTCGTAGAAGCGGAATTTATCGATAAATTCACTGAAGAAATCCAGCGGTCAAGGAGAATCAAGGAGATTTTCTTGAAGTTTTTTTTCCCCTCTTATTCTCTTTCTTGGATAATTATAGTATTTTTGTATGCGATTTTCGATTTGAAGGCTTCACAGTCTTTTCCGTATTCCCCTATTTTTCCCCTTTTTTAAAAAGATTTTCATCTTTTCAAGAAACTTCCTCTTTTTCCACCTTCAGTGTGTCTAGCGGACCGGGAAATCGGGAAAAAACCGGGAATTTGGTTTCACCGAGAGAAAACCGGGAAAACCCCGGGAATTTTATTTCAGATCGGGAATTTTTTAATTTATTGGTAAAATCTACTTATTTTCACTTTATTTACGGCTATTCGAAAAAGGGGAAAAAAAATTTCGAAAATAAAAATTATTAAAAATTATTAAAAATAAAAAATAAAAAATAAAAATTATTAAAAATAAAAAATAATTAAAAATTATTAAAAATAAAAAATTAAATTAACTTTTATTTTTGCAAAAATGTAAAAAAAAAGTAGAGGTCTACGCCAGCGCCACGTCGACGCCGTCGCCGATTTTTCGTTTCCGCCGAGACACCGCCGATTTCCAATCGGCGCGCCGGCGTGACACCGCACAGTGTGCTATTTTGCAAAATTTACTTTCAAAACCTAATATCTCTCGAAAAAATTAACTAAAATGGATGTTCTTTGAACGAGATTAAAGCTTATTAAATGAACAATAAGGGAAAATCATAGAGAAAAGCTTTCCCGAATTTCCTAACCTGGAAAATGCGGGAAAAGACCGTCATTTTTTGACAAAAATTACAAAATTGTACTAGAACTACAAAAAAAAAGTTTTGTTTAGTGAAAGACATATTTTATAGATTTTTTAATGTTGAATTTAAATCTGCCAGGAAAAGTAGCGTAGCGTATTTCCTTTCCGAGAAAAATGCGGTTAAATTAAATATGAAAAGTCCAATATGGAGAGACACAAGTCAGAAATATGATGGTAACTTAACGAAGTTTATTATCTTTAGGGTGTTAGAATTTCAAAATAAAGAATGACGTATCCAATATGGCGGAACAACAGTTTTGAAAAATTTAGGAAAATTGACAAAATTGCCCATATTTATGTTTTCGAGGGCGCTGAATCCAAATCTGACGTCAGAATTTCAAAACAAAAAATGGCTGCTCCAATATGGAGGAACAAAAGTTGGAAAAATTTAGGCAACTTTTCAAAATTGTCCACATTTACGTTTTGGAAGTCGCTGAATTCAAATCTGGCATCAGAATTCAAAAACTAAAAAATGGCGTATCCAATATGGCGGAACGAATATTGAAAAAATTCTATTTTAAAAATCATTGCCAAAATGTAAAAATGCCAAAATGTCTACGTCGACGCCGCCGACGATTTTTCGTTTCCGCCGAGACGCCGCCGATTTCCAATCGGCACGCCGGCGTGACGCCATCGCACAGTGGTTCAGAATTGGATTTTTACGGACAAATCAGTCTACAAGTCACAATTTTTGTTTGTTTAGACGTTCTCTTTTAAAAATTGAAGTTAAATAAATTCCCCAGTGATCCCTTGAGGCCGATATTTGATTTTTTACTTTTGCAAAATTCTATGTAAACAACAAAAGTAGAAAAAATGTTGTTTTCAGAAAAATCATTATTTTAACACGAAAAAAATGATTTGTCTAAATATAATATTAAGTAAAATCAATGCATTTGCAATTAAAGTACGTAAATAATCGATTTGATAAGTAAATTAATTGTTATAAACGAATTTTATAAACAATTACTCTAATGTACTATTTTAGGAAAAATTTTTTCTTCACTAGAATTACTAAAATTTATTATGAAAGTGTCATCTAGTAACAAAACATTTACAAAAATAATGAATTGTGGTTATAAACAAATTTGATTAAAATATACTCAAATTTAACATTTTCAAGTGGAAAAAAAGGATTTTCTGATTTATAATTACTGAGATATGTTATGAAAGTGTCAGCCAATCAAAAATTAAGAATTGTTATTCTTATAAACAAATTTTAAGAACGAATACTCAAATTTGACATTTTTAAATAGAAAAAAATTATTTCTGGCTTAAAATTACTGACATTTGTTATGAAAGTGTCAACCAGTAACAAACCATTGTCAAAAATTAAGAGTTCTTATTGTTATAATTAAAACTTTATAAACAAATAATTACATTTTACATTAACAAATAATTTTATTTTTTCCAATCAGGATTGATCAAAGAATAATGCGCTAAGTATTTATTTATAAAATTTGTTTATAAGAATAATAATTCTTAATTTCTGACAATATTTTGTTAGTGGTTGACACTTTTATAACTAATTTCAGTAATTTTAAGCCAGAAAATACTTTTTTTCTGTTCGAAAATGTCAATTGTTTATAACAATAACAATTCCTAATTTTTAACAATGTTTTGTTACTGGCTGCCACTTTTATAACAAATCTCAGTAATTTTAAGCGAGAAAATAATTTTTTACTGTTTGAAAATGTCAATTTCGAGTATTTGTTTGTACGACAATTCTTCATTTTTGACAATATTTTGTTGCTAGCTGACACTTTCTTAACAAGTATCAGTAATTTTAAGCCAGAAAATACTTTTTTCACACTTGAAAATGTTAAATACGAGTAGATGTTTATGAAATTTGTTTACAACAATAATTATTCTTAATTTTTGTCAATGTTTTGTTTTTAGATGACACTTTCATGATAAATTTTAGCAATTATAGTAAAGAAAAAAATTTTCCTGTGCTAAAGTA
Organism: Euceroptres primus; assembly: GCA_037177015.1. Taxonomy (NCBI): domain Eukaryota; kingdom Metazoa; phylum Arthropoda; class Insecta; order Hymenoptera; family Figitidae; genus Euceroptres; species Euceroptres primus. The sequence goes on from JBAGKK010011698.1 coordinate 26,412, forward strand.
GGACATTAGAGTAATTGTTTATAAAAATTGATTATAACAATTAAGTTACTCATCAAATCGATTATTTACGTACTTCAATTTCAAATGCATTGATTTTACCTGATATTCAGTTTACATAAATCATTTTTTCCTGGTTAAAATAATGATTTTTCTAAAAACAAAATTTTTTCTACTTTTGTTGTTTTCATAGAATTTTTTAAAAGCAAAAAATGAAATATCGGCTTTGAGGGATCCCTAGGGAATATTAAAAATAATACTGTACATTTCAAGAAAATTCAATAAATTGTACTTCAATATCACTTCCATAATTTTTTAAACCATTTTTTCGAGAAACAAAATATTTTGAATTTTTACGACTTTTTTGATTCATTTTTAAACTATGGAAAAATCCAGGGAAAAATTATGCTATTTTTTTTAATACGCTTCTCATATTCTACGTAAATTTACCTTTCAAATGAGCCCAAGAAAATATCCATATATTTCGGAAATTATAATTTAAGCAAACTTTGAAATTTGAATTTTTTTTGCAATATCTTCTTAAAGAATTGATAAAAATGCTTCATATTAGTCATTCGACGCAGAGTTTTGTCCTCTTTCGTGCTATTTTATGGAAAAAAATTTACTTCTAATACTATGAAAATTAGAAGATTTTTTGCAACTAACAAAAAACAGGTAATTTCATATAATTCGACGGTACTGTAAATATTTATAACATTTTTTAATGAAATTTTGTTTTTATCTTCTTCCTATCTGTAAACAGTAGAATAAATTTCAAAAAGACTGTTTTAGGAACTCACGCCGACATTAATGTCGCAGAAAATTGAGAATGACGTCACGCCGGCGCGCCGCCAGGCGACGATCAAATTTTTGCCTAAACGCCGCCGCCGACCAAAGTCACGTCGGCGCAAAACTCTAAATTAAAAAAGTGTTTAGTTTAATGTTTAATATAGCGGAAAAATTCTAATGTGTTTATTTCGTGAGAAATTATAAGTTATCTAGAATAATATATACGTTTATATTCATATTCTTCAGTTTCGACCTTTTGCTAATTTTATATATATTTTTTTTCGTGTGAAAGGTCTAATTAGTAAAAACATCTTTTAGTATTATTGATAAAGTCCGAAACGTTGTCTATCAATACTAAAAGATATTTTTATTAATTGGACCTTTCACACGAAGAAATCACGTGTAATATATAGGATACTGTAAATAAAAAATGTAAAATTGGTTGGGAAAAATGAAAAATTTTTTCGGAAAAAACCTGGAAAACTCCGAGAATTTCAAATGCCCTGATTGCTAGATACCTTGACCTCACTTCTAGTTCTTCTCTTTTTTCCACCTTTCTTCTAGTTCTTCTCCCTTTTCCACCTTTCTTCTAGTTCTTCCCTCTTTTCCACCTTTCTTCTAGTTCTTCTCCCTTTTCCACCTTTCTTCTAGTTCTTCCCCTTAAATTCGGATTGAAGTAATAAACTCCAATAAGATTTAATTAAATCAATATTTTTAGATGCTTTTAAGCATATTTTAAGATTTCAATATTATAAGTTGCCTCTCAAAATTTTTTATCTCCGGTTTTGTCTGGACTCAAAAAATTCCTGGACATTTTTCGTTTTTACATAATAACTAGGTACAAATTAACTTACTTAATGAATGCAATTATGCTATTAATAAGACATTAGTAGTGAAGCATCAGTCATGGATAAACACAAAAGAATAAGACACTTATTATATGACGGGCGGACTGAATGGAACACTTAATATAAATGAGAATAAGCTGTAATTGAACATTTGTTATACAAGGATTCTTTCTTTTTGCCTCACGCGGAAATGTGAAGGTTATATTTAATATTATTTGTTCCCCTATTTTTGTGAAGAATTCCCCTATGTTCCCCTATTTCCTCTGTTTTGAAATCAACTTGCGCTGTGAAGCCTGAATTTGTAATCGGTCATTTGTTGCAATTATACATAATAAAAAACTATGAAGCTATCGGAATAAGATTTAAAAAAAAACATGCAGTATAATTTTCAATTGATAGATAAGATATGACAAATGCCATTAATTTATGAGAAGTACGAAGCTGCGATGCATCTCATGGCATCTTGTCTTTATTACCCTCTATCCGGTCTCGAGCCCTGAAGTTAGAACGAGAGGGTCAGAGAGTGAGGGGGTCGATAATACGTTTATGGTCGCATTAAACCTGCCACCGTCTGTAGCAGTCTTCTTACTAGAAACTTCACTTCGCCTCGTTTACACGCGTTGTGCTTATGAACCGTTAATAATCTCAGGTGACCGTGTCGACTCTTGAAAATAATTCATGTCTCACGACTCTAGAATAATTGCCACACTTTATAAGTGCACTTCCACCTGGAAATAGTATACGCTTTACCGTTTTTACAAAACAGAAAAGAAGTTGTCGCTTTTAAGAGCTCATAAAAGAGACTAACTACCCAGAAACAATATTTACTTTTAAACAGTTGTTACTTCAAAAACATAGCATTGTTGATATTGAAAAGACATAAAGCAATTAAAGGCATGCGAATGACAACTCGTTAAAGACTATTTCAAGTTGGCCTCCCAAGTAATAGTAAAATAACCTAATTTAGAAGCCAACTTCAAATGGTCTCTTTACCGAGTTGTCATTCTCATGTCTTAAATTATTATTTGTTGTCTGCAATATAATTTCGACAATATTGTAGACATTATTATAATATGTTAGATCCCTCAATTAGTCGTCGATTGAAAAGGTCAATTACAATGAAAAAAAAACAAATGTTAATTGTCAAAACGTTTCGGTCCTGAGTTTGGACCCTCTCCAGTAAATATATTTTAATCAAAATCTGCAAGACCAAATAAAAAAAATGTATAACATGACAAACAATTTGAATACAAAATAAACAAAAAAGAAGGTATTGGTTAAATGACAAAAAATTTTTTTGAGTAATCAATTAAAATAAATTAATGCGTAAAATAAAAGAAGAGAAATTATTTAAATGTGAGCATTTCATGGTGCGAAAAGTTTGTTTACAAACAGATTATTAACATTTAAAGAGGTCTACATTATTTAAATAACAGTAAAACACATACCTTTACAAAATTTCGTTCTAAATATTTCAAGTACGAAAAACATAAAATTAATGATTTAATATAAAATAAATTATAATAATAAATTATAAATTAAAATAAAAGATTGAGGGATCTAACATAAATACAAGGTCGAGACTGATTCATCAACATTATTATAATATATGTATAATTTCTAGCATGAGAGAAAATCATCCCATTTCAATGCTTTCAACATTCGACATTAGTTTCACCTGACTGGACGCCGAAACCCCATCAAACTATCAAATTCTCTAGCAGATAATCAGTTTTATTGACAATGTGATCACATAAATGATCACATAAATTCATTCATGAAACGATGCTTGACTGGCGTCTGCTTAATTTATCGGCTATCTCTCGTGACCCAAATATCGACATAAAAAACTGCGAATGATCAGGTGGATCATAACATTGAAATTGATACTTTAAATTCAAGAATTTATTTGAAAATTTATGAAACTTTTTTAAAAAATGCGAATAACAAAAGCGATTCTGGTACGTGAAAAACATATTTCTCTCTTTACGCACTTTTAGCTTCGTTTTTAACGAGAGGATATGAACGTTTATGTATGTTAAATAAATAAGTTTACCAGCGTTTAAAGCGAGTTTATGGAATGAAATAAAAATCTGAAATAATTGAATCAACTATTATAATCAAAATATGATAAAAAAAAAGCATTTCCACAGAAAAAACGAAGGTTAAAGTTTACCTCGATTCCGGGATAAAAATTACCTGCAACAAAAATTACCTTCACATGATAAATTTTATCCAAATATCGGTTAAATTTTCTTTTGTTTTTCCATGGCAACAAATGTATTTTGAAAAACGTGAAGTTATCTGAATAAAAATTTATCGTTCTAAAAAATTACCTGCAACAAATTTTATCTTCAATTTTTTTTGTGTCTATTACAGTTTTATGTATTATTTAAACTTTTAAAATTCTCCTGACATTATAATACAGGATTTTACTATTCTCAAAGATTTTACGAGTTCTCTTGAAGTTGAGAACTAATCAGAAGTTTCTCTAGATTCTAGATCTCGAAAGGTCTGTATTAGATAGGCAAGGAAATGGTGAAGTTGCTAAGACAATTTAAAGTCATTGAAAGAAACGACTTACCAGAAATCTCGCTTTATAAGTTGTTAAGAACTATAACCTCGTTAAAGTTGGCAGAAGATTCCAATTAGTATAAATAGTTGCTTGACTGATCAAACTACCAAAGTTCTTTATATATATATATATATATATAACTGGTCAGGTTCTCGAAAATTTCGGGTAACCGATTGGTGTCGAGAACCCGAAACTGATAATATATATTATATATATATAATTATATATT
>JBAGKK010011699.1:0-12015 GCA_037177015.1 Euceroptres primus
TGATTGTTGGACTAATTATAATACAAAAACTTTTGTGAGTCTTACGGTACACTATCCCGAAAAAAAACTATAGTTACACTTAATCTTGGAGCTTTTTGGCGAAACGAAAGTCACACAGCGGATTACTTAGGTCAACAGTTGACAGAATTATGTACACAATGGGGCATTTTGGAATCCACAATATCTGCAATAATAACCGACAATGCTCCTAACATTGTTAAGGCTGTCAGTGATACGTTCGGGTCCTATCGTCACTTGGGCTGCTTTGCTCATTCATTGCAGTTAGTACCAGAACATTCAATAGAAGGCATACCTGGTTTGTCCGAAATTATTAACAAAGTGAAAGGAATTGTCACATTTTGTAACAAAAAGTTCAATCGCAGCAGACAATTTGCGTCGTCTTCAACTCGCGGAGGGAGCAACTGTGGGAACATTGAAAGTGAAACAGCAAAAGGACACCAGATGGAACACGATGTATTACATGATTGAGAGATTTATTAAGATGGCCCCGTGGATAAGCTCTACTCCCTTCAGTCTTCGCAATGCGCCAGATATGCTACTGCCTTCCGAAATGGAAATCCTCAAAGAAGTTATGAAACTTCTGAAACCCATAGAGCATATAACTAGGGAATTTTGCTCTGAACATGTCACTTGCAGCAAGATTATTCCTGTAGTAAAATGTCTACAGGCATCCCTAGAGCGAAAGAAGCCTCAAAGTGAAATAGGTGAAACTCTTCAAAAGAATTTGCTAGCCGAAATGCTAAATAGATTTAAAGATATCGATATTAGGACGCCAATATCGGCAAAAGCAACTCTTCTTGACCCTCGCTTTAAGAAGATGCATTTACAACCCCTCACCTTGGTCAAAGCACAGAGAGATATCAAAGTCGAAATTCAGATTCAAGAAACTTTGCAAATTCAAGCAGAACCACAAAATGACCTTCAAAATGAGAACGATGGTAATGATGATGTATGGGTGTATCACGATTTAAAAGCAGGAATTCAAGCACCTGATCGCGTCGAATTGCATGCTATTCCCTCTGAATTACGCCGCTTTCTGGAAGAACCAGTTGTCGCAAGGTCTTTAATGCTCTTGAATATTGGGAAGATGTAAAATATACTTATCGCAACTTATATCCCACAGCCATTAAGCATTTAAGCATTGTAGCGACATCGGTCCCTTGCGAACGCCTCTTTTCACATACGGCTCGCATAGATACAAAACTAAGGAACAGGCTACAACGAGAGCGCTTATCCCGATTACTTTTCTTGTCTATCTAGCCTTACTGCTGAACAATGGGGATTTTAAGAAAATGACATACCAAACAACTAAATGTATTCGCAAAAATACATAAATGAGAATTCTTCTTAAGTTTTGGTTTAGGAGGGCTTTTCTACGTAGTTTAGACTTTAGTGCATTCAATGAGGAATCAGAAATTTTCTCAGATTTTTTTTGGCCTGATTACGAACAAAAATGGCTATTACTTTCTTGAATGATCTGCGGCACACTAAAGATTGTTATAATGATATTTTTCATACCTCATATACTCATATTCACATAAATTGTGTTTAGTGTTATTATTCTTTTACAATTATAATTGTTATTGTGCTCATATTCTCATCTTCATGCGAAGTAGATCATGCAAGCCCTTATATAGTTTACATATGTAAAATTAGCAATTTTACGCATGTGATAACTCCAAAGTATAAATTCAAAGAACAGATTTGTAATGATAAGAAACTTATGAGGGAATAACAGTATTGTTTGAAGACGCTCAGTATAACCTCAGTGCCGTTTCAGTGCTGTTTCTTTAGCGCTATCTGCACCGTAAGTTTTCTATACCTGAGATCCCCTTCAAGTGTCCATTTTAATTTTTAAAAGGCTCTCTTATTCCAATGAGCCTAGTCTGTGAGGTCTTTGAAAAAATGCGTTAGTAGTGTATACTATAGTGTTAGTGAAAATGCTTGTGGTATGCTTCCATGCTGTATAGTGTATACCTATATATAGTTCTCTCGAAAGGAATTTTTGAGATATCATTTTAAAGATGCAATATCTTATTGGCTAAATGCGTGAAAATTAAATAAATTCTGCATTCAAAATATACAAGTATTATTAATTTTGATTGATTACTTAATTATTTAATAATTTCAATATAATAATTATAATTAATAAATTGGAATAATATTATTATTTTTATATCCCTGTCGGCAGAACGGTTATTAAAAAGGACTTAAACGGTACTGGGTTTAGTACCGACTCAGTACCGAAAGTTGAAAATAATTTAACTATTGAAATTGTTAACATTTTAAGGAAAATTTTACACATTTGAAATCGTGAAAATATGTGTTGAGTAAGTGTTAAACAAGTGTTAAGTAAGCGGTTCAGACTCAAAACAGTGCCAGATATCAGAGCCGAGATCAATCAAACGCTACCGAAGCCGATCTCCGATACAACGGTCACACGTCGGTTGCATGATGTCGGTTTGTATGGACGGGTCGCTGCCAAAAAACCATTGTTGCGATCGTTAAACGTCCGTAAACGACTCAAATGGGCAAAAAAATTGGTCTATCGAACAATGGAAACAGGTGTTATTGACCGATGAGTCCAAATTTGAAATTTTTGGTAGCAAACGGCGAATGTACTGCCGCAGAAAATCTAATGAGCGGCACGCACCTCAATGTGTAAAGCCAACATTAAAGTTTGGCGGTGGTAGTGTGATGGTATGGGGTTGTTTCTGCTACGTTGGTGTCGGCACCTTGGTAAAAATCGACGGAAAAATGCGGAAGGAAGACTATCACCGGATACTTTAGCGAAGCACTATTCCATCTGGCATCGATTTGATAGGAGAGGAGTTTGTATTTCAGCAAGATAACGACCCTAAACATACATCAAAACTTTATACAAACTATTTAAGATCGAAAGAAGCTGCACGCACTCTTAAATTCATGGAATGGCCACCACAATCGCCGGATGCAAATCCCATCGAACTGTTGTGGGATGAGCTGGACAGAGAAGTGCGGAAACTGCATCCAACCAGCGAATCTCACTTGTGGCAATGTTTTCAGCAGGCTTGGCAACGATTGCGACCAGAAAGACTTCAGAAATTGGTGGAAAGAATGCCCAGAATTTTTAGGGCAGTCATCAAATCGAAAGGCCAACATATTGATGAAAAACGGCTGGATTGATTTTCTCAATTTTTCCAGAAAAAAACTCAAAAATATCACAAGTAAAAGTTTAGTACTTATTAATAAAATGTTATTCTTAACAAATACGTTGTATGAAACTGTCTGGGAACGGTAATTAAAGCGATAAATACAAAAAAAAACGATTTTTCTAAGTGAGTCCAAACTTTTGCAGGGCAGTGTATAAGTGATTTGCAACAAAGTGCGTCAAAAAGTTAAATGTTCTAAAAATATAGAGAAGTTCTACGCATAAAAAGTGATAAATCCAGCGACACAAGTGATACTAATTCTGGGCACGGAAGCTCCGAAGTTAGCCATAATTTCTACGAGACTACACAGTCCAACGCGTTTTTTCCTGACGTTCACCAAGTCAAATTAGTGAAACCAAAAATGCTTTCAAGTATGAAAAAGTTTTTATCTAGCGAAAACCTCGCGGAGGCATCCCAGAAGGAATTAATTAAACAAATCTTCGAAATGAAGGCTGCATTAAAAGATGCCCAGGATCGTCTAGCCAGAGTATCTTTTGACACTAACCCAGGAAACATGCATACTCCAAACAACACCCCGGCAGATGCAATCATTGTACCGGATGCACCATACAAACTAACTTTGGAAGACAGGAAGTTAGTGAATGAACTTCTCCGTAATCTGTGCGAATTCGACGGCACACAGGATGTAGAAGCGTTCAAGGATGACAATCGAGAGCTAACAATTGACATTTGTGCAATGTCAGAAATTCAGACAATTTTAGATGCCCTAATCAGTGAAGCCCTAAGAGGTATTAAATCTTGTAAACTAAAAGGCGACGCTCAACGTGTCGTCATGAGGATTCCACCCCCACTTACTTTCCAGAACCTAGGGGAGGCTCTCTTGATAGAATTTGGATCACGCAGAAAATCATTGGCACAATTGACTAGTGCACGAGATCAGATGTGCCAGATGCTGAACGAAAAAGTGGAAACGTTTATTCGCCGCTATCAAGAAATACACCGGAAAATCCAATGCGCCATCGATGGAAGTCCAGCCGAGTATCGTGAGTTGGAGAGACGAAAAGAAGAACGAGAAAGAGTTAAGAAATTTATAGGTTGCCTTCGAACTGAAATCAAGTACATGGTAGCAAATTCACAACCAGTACGACTAAATGGTGCTTACCAGACAGCGATACAAGAAGAAAAGGATTATCTGGATAAAGAACGATAGAGATCGCGACAATCAGCATAGTTTGCAGCAAAGAAAAGTTCCTTTCAAAAATCGAATTCCCGACAATTAACATCTACTCCAAGAACAAGTGAATTTAAACAAGACGTCAAACTTTCCTCTAATGAAACATTGACTTTCCAGTTCTGCAGAAAGCCCGGCCATAAAGAAGATCAATGTTATACAAAAAGGAATCAACTTAAACGAGAAAATTTTCAGAGAACAGGTACCAACAGCAAGGATCCACCGAAGCGAAGTTAACAAACCGAGGAAATTCAAGAGGATATCTATCGGGTCGAGTCCGAAATCCAGGAATCGGAAGCGAACCCGAACGAATTTTCCTATCAGGAAACCGATCCAGACATCCCTACATACGAATCAAGCTTCGAGGATATCGATGTCGGCGACGATTATTGGTAGATAGTGGAAGTCCCGAATCCTTTATTAAAACCTGTTGTCTTGTAAAACGAACCTGTAAACCCGAAAGAATTCCGGAAAATAAAAGGAAAAACTTTGAGATCGTGAATGGCATACATAAAGTTCTAGGTTCCTGCACTTTATCTTCGAAAAATAACTCTCATAACTTTCACGTTGTCAAAAACAATTTCCTAACCAAATTTGATGGGATTCTTGGAACAAATTGACTAATATCTAACAAAGCAAAGATTAATTTTATCAATGATACTTTGGACGTGCCTGACGTAAGCATACCGCTTCAAGGCAATTATAATCCGGTTGTTTTTCACGTAAAGCCATCATGCAATCACGTGGACTTGGATCTCCCTCAAGGTAATTACATGATCAGCGGCAAAGGTTTACTACCTGGAATTTATAGCAGCACAGGCAATTCAAAAACAAAAGTGTTAACAATAAACGCAAACGGTGAAGCTCAAGACCTGAACATAAAAAAGGACATCGAAATCGAACATTTTTTAATCAAAAATTATAAAGGCAAATTAGCAAATCCTGATAAGAAAAACAGTTTAATTTCAAGAATCCTTAATAATAAAAATCCACAAGCCGAAAAGAAAAAACTCTTCGAAGAATGGTACAACAGCACAACAATTCCAATCTTTTCAATAAGGAGAAACAAGGAGAACGACAGAAGAATTCAGGAACTGCTAAGTAAAAGCTCACTTTCTCACCTCTACAGTGCATTAAAAACTGAGTTGCAAGATCTGCTCATCGAATTCAACGACATCTTTTACCTGATTGGGGACCCGATGCCAGTTGTCTCAGATGTTGAGCACAAGATCAAATTAAAAAATGAAAAACCCATAAGTGTCCAATTGTACAAACATCCGATTCTATTTCAACCCGACATAGAAAGACAAATTTCGGAATATTTAGAAAAAGGTCTGATTCAATCCTCGCATTCTCCTTATCAAGCAAACATTTGGCTGGTCAAGAAAAAGATAGATAATAACGGTAAACAAAAATGGAGGCTTGTAATGGATTTCAAGAAATTAAATGAGCACACGGAACAAGATAATTATCCATTACCATCAATCAAGGAAATTCTTTGTATGTTAGGCACAGCTAAATTCATGTCATGCTTTGATATGGTTAACGGCTGTTATCAAGTAGCAGTTGCGCAAGAAGATATCTACAAAACCGCATTCTCAACTCACAAAGGACATTGGGAGTAAGTCAGAATGCTAATGGGATTGGTCAATGCTCCAGCTACATATCAACGCATGGTCAATTTCAAACTCCAAGGACTAATAGGTGACATTTGCTTTATATACTTGAATGATTTGATTGTAATAGGAAAATCGGAACAAGAGCATTTAAGAAATTTATTAGCTATATTCACTCGACTGAGGGAAACCAAACTTGTGCTCCAGCTGGATAAATGTAAGTACCTCGAAAAGGAACTCGAGTACCTGGGACATTCGGTTGGACCAGAGGGCGTTAGACCACTAATGAATAATAAGTGTTAGAATTTCCTTGACCAACTAACCAGAAGGAGGTTGAAAGATTTATGGGTCTTGCCTCCTATTACAGGAAGTTCATAAAAAACTTCGCCAAAATTGCACATCCGCTCAACTATTTAAGAGGCAAAAACATTAGAATCGATTGGACTACGGACTGCGAAAATGCATTTAATAAATTAAAAGAATTTCTGACAACATATCCCATTTTGAAACACCCAAACCTCACTAAACCTTTTATCCTTTGCACCGATGCTTCTAATGAAGGTTTAGGAGTTGTACTTTCGCAACTCGACGATCAAGGAAAGGAACATCCCGTCAGCTTTGCAAGCAGAAGTCTAAACCCGACCGAGAAAAATTATTCGACAACCGAGAAAGAGCTTCTAGCAATTGTATGGGGTATTAAACAATATCGGCACTTGTTGTACGGTCAGAAAAAAGTCTTTACAGATCATCAGCCGAAAAAGGGATTACTCACTGCAAGGCATGATAATATGTCCTCCCGACTTTTCAGGCTCACTCAAAAAATTACAGATTACTACCCAGAAGTGATCTACAAGCCTGGAAGGAAAAATACGAACGCTGATGCTCTGAGTCGTGCCTTCCCAATAGAAGAAAAAGATACAATTCCAATTAAGTCTAATTACCCACAAAGTCGAAAACCAATCGAAATAGTACAGAGAAACATTATAGTAGAAAAAAAGATAAAGCCAGCAACGGACTTTATCAACCTGCCTAACACAAGCCAACAAAGGAATGCAGAACCCCTCATTAGTAAAGTATCTTTAAAGGAAAACACCACTTCAGGTATTCTAGATACAAAAGACTTAGATAAAATCTTATCTGATTCAAACTTCTCGCCACGGGCACTGGAGGAAATAATACACCAGAAATACACTGGAACTTTCTCCGTCAACAAAAGAGACAGAAAAAGCACCTTTTAACATAAAAACAACGCGGATAATCCTGCAGGAAATGCCAAACGCAGAAATACAAAAGAGAATTAAACCAAAACATAGTTACATCACGAACGATTTGGACAGATTAAAAATCCTTCGTCAAGGCCCGGTAAAATTGGCCAAGCCAACTGACATCTTTCACAATCGTCTTTGCAATCTCCAAATTCCCAAACAAAAATTTATAGAATATATCGATCCGGATCTTCAAGTTAATGGTGCGCTTTACCGAACCCCCAAAGATTTGATTAAACTCGCAAAAATTATCTAGATCGATGAGCGAACGGAGACACCACGTATAATCGAAACAACCCACTGGACGAAAGAAGAGGAATTCCGTCTGGCTACTAATTTCACCTATTTGGTCATAAGATTATTGACAGTCGAACAACATTATTTGTTCAAAGAAGCATACCCTCGGATTGTGCGGAAAACTCAGATGCAGTACAACATAATAGCAAGGACACACGAGAAAGGACACTGGGCAGTCGAAAAAATGGAAAACATTATCAGGAAACAACATTATTGGACAGGTATGACAAAGCAGATTTAATCTTATATTCAGAGCAGCCCCATTTGTGCAGTCAAGCCAAGTGAAAGAAGAATAAAGGCCGACGTTGTGATAATCGATGCAGCAAAATATCTCTTTGAGATTTTGAACATGGATAAGTTCACTTTCGAAGGAAAAGAATTTTGAGCTATTGAGGACAGTCTGACTCGTTTCATCTGGACGAAACCAATAGCTAACTCCCGAGTCATGGAAATTGTAAAAACCTTTCTTTACTCTGTCTCTACACCAAAGAAGATTATAGCAGACAATGAGGCGGTACTCCAAAGTAAAGAAATTCAAAAATTATTCTCACTTTTGGGAATACAACAAATAAAAATTTCTGCGTACCATCCTCAAAGTAATGGGATCGCCGAACGAGTTATAAAAACAATAAAAAGATTGGCAACAACATTGGAAGAAAGCCCTGCATGTAAAATAATGAGAGCAACAAAACTCTACAATCAAAGTCCTCATACGGTAACATCATACGTACCAGAGGAATTACTTTTCGCCAAACCACCTGAGATCAATCTTGAAGAAGAAGATCTTTTAGAGCAACGAAGGGAAAGAAATAGAATCCAACTCTAAGACGCAAGAAAACGAACACAGCACGCCAAGGAAATCAACCAACAAAAAATCACAAGAACAGCAAAGGAACACAACTATCAAATCGAAGATCTCGTGTTAATTCAGACCATGATCAATAATAAAACAGCCTGGACAAAACCTCTTGCAGTATTGAATGTTAATAATGAAACAAAAACTTTAACCCTCTTTTTCCACGAGAAAAAACATTTTCGCCACTTCAATCAAGTCAAGGCTTTTTATGCAACTGATCAATAAATGTTCCTTTTAGGTCGGATTAACAACAGGCATTTACCATCTAGACAGAGTGGACAGCCCCATAATAAAGGAAGAATTATTCCAAGCGAAGTTGTACCATGAGACTTGGGATATGATCTACTTTCTAAACCTAACGGAAATCGCTCTTGACGTATATCAGCTCGTCAACTATATTCGAGAAATGAGGAAAATCTGTGAGAAGAATCCAGGATGCCATCTAAGGAAAAGCATTGAAGCTATGATGTCGAGAGCAGGACGCCTGTCTGAAAGATACCAAGACATCGTATCAATATCCCATACTCGACAACGTCGCGGACTCTTCAATTTCGTGGGCAGCGTAACCAAATTCCTATTCGGAACTATGAGTTCCGGTGATGCAGAACATATAAATCAGGACATCGACGAGGTATATGTGACGTTCCGCGAGGAAAGGGACCTTAGGGTTAAAAAATCGATTTTCATTTTTTTGATGCTATCGATCATTTTTGAATCGATCTTTCATATTAAAAAGGAATTAAATTTCTATCTGCAAAATTGTAATTGTTATTAAGCTGCAAAGTAAAGCGTGAATCGCCTGTTTCGACGTTTGCGGATGACTAGACCGTCTTTTCAGTCGCTTCTACTGAAAAATTTGCCCGCTAACTCGAAGGTCCCTTTCCTTGCGGAACGTCACATATAATAAGTCCAAAGGAATCGCGATACTAATTAAAAATCAAACAAGCCTTTTGCATACCACTATTTCTAAATTAGAGCGAATAAAGCACGAACAAAACAAAGACATAAAAATATTAGAGGACACTGCAGTACAACTCACAAACGTTACAAACGTTTTAATATTCAATAATAGAATTTTGAGTTCCCTTTTTTCCATGGAATTACGCCTTGAAGAAACCTCTAGGAGAGTCCAGAACATCGAAACGGCGATCGCAGAAGCAAAGAATGGTTTTTTATCCCCTGAATTAATCTCACCAGGAGATTTTATGAAGTCTTTAACGCTGAACAAAGATAACATATACAAAGACCTTTCGTATCCCTCTGACTGAAGACAATATATAAAGTTCATAAGTTCATAAAAGTTCATACAATATAAAGCATAAAGCCTGTACCGGATCCCGTTACATATGACGTGGCTCGTTATACAGCCCTACCCTATCCTGGCTTAATGAACTATTACATCTTTGACGGTATACACGATGCACCCGTTGCACTCTCCTCCGATAAACTCTCATTTACTATTCTTAATGAGCAAAAATGCGTTAAAGCAGGAGATATGAGATACTGCAGAATTACAAATCCAATTCGGAAGATATACCTAGAAAGTACCTGCTTAGGATGGGTAATTTTACAGCAAGGAAGGACCTGTGAAAGGAAATACTTTCAGATGTCCACAGACTTTATCTATAGTCTCAACAATGGCTATCAATGGTATATCCTACCTCGTAGTCCATTACGTCTCACGATACAATGTTCAATGGAAAAAGAAGCCAGCCGTATCATCAAGGAAGCCACGATCCTCACACTAGAAGACCATTGCAGGGCAATAACCGATAATAAAGCTTTTGCTGCAGCCACCCACTACTCCCGAGAAGTCCCAATACTACAACAAAAAATCTCCTATAATTTCACAAAACTAGAAGCTGACATCCATCAGACTCCCAATCATCCTTTACCTATCTTTTCAAACACCCATATTAATCTCCAACAATTGAGAGTTTCAGCCCACAACCTGTAAGCAGCGTAGAGCGACTTCGAATCTTTTCTGACCTCCAGACGAAAGCACTCCCGGTGGACCACCGGAACTACGTGGCTGGAACGACTAGGCTACACCAGCTTGGTCATTGTACTGTTCTGGATCCTGTGGAAATGCGGATTAAATAGGCTAGTGCAACTGGTTCTGCACGCCACCCCGTGTGGGAAAATCATTTACAAAGTGAAAGGCACTGCGCACATCGTCCATTCAACTACAGCCCCATCAGCCTCATATGCAGTCTACAAAAACTCCTCCACCCGATTATTAAAACGTGAGGACACGATTTAATCTAGGAGGGTGGACCTGTGACGGACCTTGGAGTCTACGCCATAAGCTAACTCCCTCTCTTCCTATATAAGCCGACTGGCCTCCTGGCTCAGCGCACTTCTTTTTGGACTCTTGAAGCCAAAAGTCTGTAACCTTGAATATATATTTTTTTGATCCGAAAAAGTCTCCATTGCCTCTAATCCTTCCCGGAGAACTTTTAGCTATTTTTTAAAAATCAAAGCTATCAAGTTTCTGGATCACAGTCCTTAACTGAACAGCAAAAACAGGTATTTTTAAATCGGCACAAATTTGTAACATTTGCGAAAAGCCCTTGAAGAGAGAGAAATATCGTGGTACAGGCCATTAAGAATGCAATGTAAATTATAAGATTCACACGTAATTCCAGTAGTATTAATTCCACAATATATCAGGCTATGATTCTCAATTTTTTTATCAGACCTTTAGCAACAAGTTTTGAGGGAAAGATCAGTCTATTACCTATGAATAAAGAAAAGTATATTTCTTTTACGAAAAATACAGATAAAACTAATGTAAAGCTTCAATTTATTGATTCTTTTCGATTTATGCCAAGGAGCCTCGAGAAGTTAGCATTATATCTCAATACCGTAGAATAACCTAACTTCGGACACTAATTCCGGATACCTGTTATTCTTGGATTTACACTGATTTCTTTTTTTTTACAAAATAACTTTTCACATCATGTCAAGATTTAAATTTTTATTTTATGGTACTTTTATGCCTTTCAAGTATCTGGAAACAAAAAAATAATTTCACGGAAACATTGTAAGAACGATCATGAATTTAATCTATTAATCAGTTACATTGACGATTGGAAAAAGTAAAATAGAAGCAATTACCTTCAAAACAGGTATTTTTCATGTGAACTAAATAACACAAGTATTTCCAACGAAGATGATGAGCGTGCTTGTAGAGTGTGGAAACTTTTAATTTAAAAATTTCAGGCGAATATTTTGGTCTTTTACCTAAAAAAACGGATGTTTTTACTTTCATCAGATATTTTGAAAATTTTAGACTCCATTGCTTGAGAACGTATAATTTAGATTCATTATTATACAGCATCAAGACTTGCTTTTTGCTACGCATCAAAGTGTTATTAAAGATAGTGTGTTCTGGGAACATTCAATAATGGTAAAAAAATATGGTATAAACATCTTGTCCTAAACAATTCTCGAATTTATCACCGTGAGATGTATCACCTTACGATCTGCTATCCTTTTTACACTACAAAGCTTCGCAAAACTATAAAAGCGGGCTGGATGACTGAAAGAATCAAATCACTTCAAGCCTCCAAAC
>JBAGKK010011710.1:0-12015 GCA_037177015.1 Euceroptres primus
ACAGAAATAGTTCATACGACCCTGACTTGTTTACGTTTAGGGACACTCGCTTTAAGCCCAAGGCCATTGAGGCAACCCCCGAAGCCGGCCTTAAGTCGGGCTTTCAGTGTATTTTAAATCGGATAATAGGTAACCTATTTTATTTCAAACAATATTAAAGAAAATTAATTTATATTTTATTTATTAATAAAAATTTCTTAATTTTAAATAATTATATGTGACGTTCCGCGACGAAGGGGCTCACTTTGTCAATCGTAGTTTAGGATAGCGTCAAAAATCCTAACTTTGGAATATTTTTTGAATTATTGTCTAGAGTAGCCAGCTAACAATCAAAAATCGCCAAATTTGTCGCCAATCGCCATAACTGAAAATTGGTCGCCATCTGTCAAAGAAAATCGCCAATATTGGCAACCCTGATGACTTCTGCTTTTTTTCGTGCATTTTCTAAAGAAATTTTAAAAATTCCCGGTCAACCAAAAAATTCTTGGCCATTTCCCGGTTTTTCCAGGTCACAAAAAGTTCCCGATCATTTCCCGGTTTTTCCAGTTTCCCGGTCCAACGGCCACCCTGAATTCTACAGAGATTTATCTTTCAAACGAGCCTAAGGACATTTAAAAATGTTAATTATTTCAAAAGTTATTGAAAGGTTTAGAAGAAATTCAAAAATGCACTATTTTGCAATATTTTCTTACAGAATTAACAAAATTAATTCAACTTGGGCTTATTTAATGTAGAATTTCGATAGCTTTCGTTTTATTTTAAGGAAAAACTTTTATCTCGTGAATTATAAAAAATTAGGAGAACTTATACATCTCACAAAAACGAGTGGTCTCATATTCGTAACCGCTACTGCGTGTGGAAGTATTTCTATAGTCTTTAGTCAATTTTTTAGTTTGAGAAAAACGCAATTTGTCTGGTTCTTGAGTTCAAATACAAAATTCGTAGCTCACTGAAGTTTACAACGTTTACAAAAACAGGCAAGAATTTCTTTTTAAACCCACGAAACGTAAAATATTATTGCTGATAATAGTTCCCTTTGATGTGCGAAGATACCCTAAAAAGTTTCATTCATCTAACACAACATGATCACACCCTCTTTCTACCCTTAAATCTTAAAAAATTTACGAAAAATACACTAACCTCAAGACTTAAAATTTTTATTGGTAATAATGGTTCCATTTGGCAACAAAAGACAATGGAACCC
Source organism: Euceroptres primus (assembly GCA_037177015.1). Taxonomy (NCBI): domain Eukaryota; kingdom Metazoa; phylum Arthropoda; class Insecta; order Hymenoptera; family Figitidae; genus Euceroptres; species Euceroptres primus. Next base: position 1,205 of record JBAGKK010011710.1, read on the forward strand.
TCATTAGCAATAAAATTTTAGGGTTAGGATATTTTTCATTTTTTTAAGTCTTAGGGGTTGATTTGTAGGGTGATCCTTTTGTGCGAGGAAGATGAAACTTTTTTTTTGCGTATCTTCGGATATAAGATGAAAGCAACATTTTAAGTCTCGAGGTTAGGGTATTATTCGTGATTTTTTTAAGCCTCAGTGGTTGATTTGGGGGGTGATCTTTTTGTGATAGAGGGATGAAGCTTTTTTATTTGTCTTCCGACATCAAATGGAGCCATTATCAGCAATAAAGTTTAAGGAGTTGTATTGGGGTGTGATCCGGAAGTGCTTTGAGGATGAAACTTTTTTCGTGAACTTTTATTGTCAAGTACTAGTACTAAGAGCAATTAAATTTTAAGTCCTGGCAGTTAGAGTATTTTTGGCGAATTTCTTTTAAAAATTTTTAAGTCTTAAGGGTTGATTTAGAATTGATACTTTTGTACTAGGGGAATGAAACTTTTTTGTGTACCTTAGGATCAAATGGAATTATTATCAGCAATAAAATTTTAGGTCCCGAGGTTAGGGTATTTTTCTGGAATTTTTTACGTTTTAGGGGTTGATTTAGGGCGTGATCCTGTTGCGCTTGGGGGATAAGAATATTTGGGGTATCTTCGGCAATGAACAGGAACGATTTTCAGCAATAAAATTTTAGGTCCCGAGGTTAGGGTATTTTTCTGGAATTTTTTATGTTTTAGGGGTTGATTTAGGGCGTCATCCTGTTGCGCTTGGGGGATGAGAATATTTGGGGTATCTTCGGCAATGAACAGGAACAATTTTCAGCAATAAAATTTTAGGTTCGAGGTTAGGGTCTTTTCGTCAATTCTTGAAGTTTTAGGGATTGATTTGGAGTGTTATTCGTTTATGCTAGGGATATGAAACCTTTTTGGGTATCTTCGGAAATAAAATAGAAGCAGAATCAGCAATAATATTTTAGATCTCGTGCGTTCAAAAAAAAATTTTCCTTACGTTTATTTGTAAACGTTGCGAACGTTACACACTGGTGCATATCTGGAATTTACTGTATCGGCTACAGTCCGTATTTTTTAACCGATTTTAATTTTTTTTAAATAATCAGAATTACATTTTGAAGAAATTTGTGATTTACAATTTTCTAATTTCTTTCTTATCAGTGCAGTAATATATAAACAAATAATGTGACGAAATTGGTCATTTCAGCCATAAAAATTTTTATTAAAAAAAAAACCGAAATAAACTCATTATTGATGAGAATTATTGAAACTGCACTCATAGAAAATAATAATCTAGTTAAGTTAAATATTAATTGCATTATTTATGTTCTATGAGTGCAGTTACAATAATTCTCATCAATAGTGAGTTTATTTCAGTATTTTTTTTCAAAGATAAAAATTTATATTGCTGAAATGACCAATTGTGTGAAATTATTTGTTTATACATTATTGCACTGAAAAACAAAACAGAAAGTCGCAAACCACAAATATCTTAAAAATGTAATTCTGATTATTAAAAAAAATTATAATCTGTTAAAAAATACGAACTGTAGTCGATTATGAACAGTAAATTCCAATTAATGCACCATCACACAGTGGTCCAGAAATGGATTTTCACGGTCAAATTCGTCCACAGGTCACATTTTTTACCCGATTTCAAGTTTGTTTCTTAAATACTCAACATTAAATTCCGGACAAACGTAAGAGAAGCGATTTTCGTTAAAAAAAACAAATTGCTGTGTTAATAAATCTGTCGGAAAAAATAGGAAATTTCAAATTATTATTTTTTTATTGAAGTGCAAACAATGAAAGTATACTCTAAATCGTCGAAAACGCATGCATAAGTATTCACTGAATGTAAATAATCTGTTTAATTAACAAAACGTTTGCTGTAAAAAAAATTTATAAAAAAATATATGATTTTTCCTTTCTTATCAGCACTACATTTTTTTTCTCATTAAAAACAAAAGTAATCACCAGAGAGCAATACATAATCTTAAAATAATAATAAATAAATAATCTTGAAACAAATCGTAACTTTGAAAAAAATGGACATTTATAATTGTTATAAACCGAAAACGTAAACATATCGTCAAAATTTACATTTTTCGGTCAAAAAAATTTTTGTTTCAATCACACAATGCTATTAAGGACAAATGGATACCACAGTGGTATAAATTCCACCTTCTAATTCTTAACTGTAATTGTTATTAACAAATTACATTAAAAAATTGTCCAAATATGCATTTTTCATTCTAAAAAATTTTTTTCTTAATCATACACTACTATTTACTAAATTGTTATAAATGTTACCTTTTAATTGTTAAATGTAATTGCTATAGCCAAAATACATTAATAAAACCTTTGCATTTGAAGTTTTTGTGACAAAAAACTGAGTTTTTGACAAACACTCACTGTGAATCGCTGAAGGGTGTTCTCAATAAGAGTGTTTGTTACCAATACAAATTTGTTGTATATTTTTAATTTTAATTATTATAAATAATAATACAAATGTTTTATTTTCTTAAAAAAATAATATATTCTACAATTAGGGTGAGAGAAGAACGATTTAACGAGTGTATAACATTTGTATTATTATTTATAACAATTAAAATTAAAAATATTCAACAAATTTGTATTGGTAGCTAACACCCTTATTGAAAATACTCTTCAGCGATTGACAGTCAGCGTTTGTCAAAAAATCAGTTTTTTGTCACAAAAACTTCAAATATAGGGATTTTATTAATATATTTTAGCTATAAAAATTACATTTAACAATTTAAAGGTAACATTTATAACAATTTAGTAAACAGTAGTGTATGATTAAGAAAAATTTTTTTCGAATGAAAAATGCATATTTAGATAATTTGTTTATGTAATTTGTTAATAACAATTACATATAACAATTACAGTTAACAACTGGAAGGTAAAATTTATACCACTGTGGTATTCCTTTGTCCTTAATAGTATCGTGTGATTGAAACAAAAATTTTTTTGACCGAAAAATGTAAATTTTGACGATATGTTTACGTTTTTTGTTTATAACAATTATAAATGTCCATTTTTTTCAAAGTTACGTAGTGCTCCATTTCAAGATTATGTATTGCTCTCTGGTGATTACTTTTGTTTTTAATGAGAAAAAAAATGTAGTGCTGATAAGAAAGGAAAAACCACATATTTGTTTATAAAATTTGTTTACAGCAAACGTTTTGTTAATTAAACAGATTATTTACATTCGGTGAATACTTATGCATGCGTTTCCGACGATTTAAAGTATATTTTAATTGTTTGCACTTCAATAAAAAATAATAATTTAAAATTTCCTATTTTTTCCGCCATATTTATTAACACAGAATTTTGACTTTTTAAAAAATCAAAAATCGCTTCTCTTAGGTTTGTCGCGAATTTAATGTTGAGTATTTAAAAAAAAACTTGTATTTGGGTTAAAAATGTAATCTCTGGACGAATTTGACTGCGAAAATCCATTTCTGAACCACTGTGTGATGGTATATTATCTGGAATTTACTGTTCATAATCGGCTACAGTTCGTATTTTTAAACAGATTTTAATTTATTTTTTTTTTAATAATCAGAATTACATTTTTAAGACATTTGTGGTTTGCGACTTTCTATCTTGTTTCTCAGTGCAATAATATATAAACAAATAATTTTACACAATTGGTCATTTCAACAATATAAAATTTTTATCTTTAAAAAAAATACCGAAATAAACTCACTATTGATGAGAATTATCGTTATATATTGTTATTGTTATACACGCGTTAAGTCGTTATTCTCTCTCCGTAATGGCAGAATATACTATTTTTTAAGAAAATAAAACATATGTATTGTAATTTATAATAGTTCAAATTAAAAATATACAACAAATTTGGATTGGATGCAAACACCCTTGTTGAGAACACCCTTCAGCGATTCACAGTGTGTTTATCAAAAAATCAGTTTTTTGTCATAAAAACTGCAAATATAGGGCTTTTATTAATATATTTTGGCCATAACAATGACAGTTGACAATTAAAAATTAACATTTATAACAATTTAGTATCCTTGAGTCTTTAACAGTACTGTGTGATTAAGAAAAAATTTTTTTCGAATGAAAAGTGCATATTTGGACAATTTGTTTATGTAATTTGTTAATAACAATTACAGTTAACAATTAGAAAGCAAAATTTATACCACTGTTGTATCCCTTTGCCCTTACTAGTATCATGTGATTGAAACAAAAATTTTTTGACCGAAAAATGTACATTTTGACGATATATTTACGTATTTTGTTTGCAACAATGTTTATAACAATTGTTATAACAATATTTGTAACAATTGTTATAAAAATGTTTATAACAAGGTTTATAACAATTGTTATAAGAATTTTTATAACAATTTTAAATATCCAGTTTTTTCAAAGTTTTTTTATTATATAGTGCTCTTTGTTGATTTCTTTTTTGTTTTCAATGAGAAAAAAAGTGTAGCACTGATAAAAAATAAAAAACCACATATTTGTTTATAAAATTTGTTTACAGCAAACGTTTTGTTAATTAAACAAATTATATACATTCAGTGAATACTTATGCATGCATTTTCGACGATTTAGAGCATGTTTTCATTGTTTGCACTTCAATAAAAAATAATAATTTGAAATTTCCTATTTTTTCCGCCATATTTATTGACACAGCAACTGTTTAAATAGATAATCTAGTATATTCTCCCACCTAAATTTTTTAACCCTAAATTTTTTAACCCGAAGGTAAAATCTTAATATAAAAAAATTGAGATCACCACACCTCTTGTAACTTGAATGTAATAACTTCTCTTTTATAAAGGGCTTTAGAAACTTATACGAATGTCTGTGAAACTTGTAACATCTGCCTCATGACGAGGTGTATAGTTAGCACGTCACTAAGGCATCACATTCTTTTACAAGAGCTGTCCTATTTCTATTGTCTCAATACCTATTTGTATAGTGCTTCCATGCATCGCTTATTGAGGACTCGTAGGAAAGGCAAAAGCTACGCTCGACTTTATTCAAGCAAGAAAAATAAAATAGCTGGCACCCTGTGCATGTGTTGAGTGAATTCCGACACATCACGTGTGCTAAATCATGCCATCTAGCCCAACTGTGGTGCCTGGAGTGCCAGACTCCATTTCCGGTCGATTAAGTCAGTGACTGCGATAATCCGGAAAATATCGGGCCGCCGAATGGTCGGTGGTGACAATTGGAAGGTAAAATACGACCCCAATGGGCTACCTCTGTTATTGGTTAATTAACAGAGGATTCTCTGCAACTACAGCTTCCACAATTACTCTTGATGATACATTTTTTACTATCTTTAATATTGATAATTGAACAACAAAGTTGGCAAAGCTACATAATTTGTACTTTTTGTACTTTGCTTTAAATTTGGTTCGTTCATTTCTTAAACTGTTTTCCTTAGGCTTGAGGTTTAAAAACAACTTTTGCCTTGCTTTTCTATTTTTAAGGTTGAAATATTCAGAAACAAAATAAAAAATCGACCGGAAGAGAAGACATGGCGAAATAAAGAGTTGCCAATAGTGTATCGTGTCATATATTTCCGGATGCTGCGTGTTACTGTTGTTATCGATTGATGTGCCAGTTGCGTGATAAGCTTGTGTTACTTATAAATAGCCTTGTATTTGATGTTCTAGTGTCTCCCCTTGTCTTTCAACAATCGCACTGTGTCTTAGGTAGCTTTTATTAGTTGTTACCTCATTCGAGTAGGAAACTTCCGGCAGCGGTATATAGTGATAACCAAGGGCTCGATCCCACAGCATCCCTTTGCTCCAAACTTCGACGAGAAGACCGGTGTTGACGTCGTTTGTCTCACTGCAGAAAATAAAATAAATTTTTACATTATAAAATGCAGTAATATTGTAAAATTGGATAATAAAATTCGCCTTAAGCTTTTCTATTGTGAATAAGAAAATTGTGAAATTTAAACGTGATCGAGAATCAATAGATAGAATGCTTAGAGCTTAGGTCCTTGGGAAGGAGGTTGAAGTGAAGGATTTACGGTTCGGTCATAAACGGTATAAATTCATTTTACGGTTTAGAAGTAGCGGCGCCGACGTCTTATATACGGTTTTCTTAGATCATAACAATTCTCACTGAATGGAAACTGGGTTAAAAGTCGATAAGACCGCGAATGCGATGGCATTGCCAGATGGTGGTGCCATGCTACCGAAAATGCAGATTCCTGGATGCAAATAGATGTCGTTTGTCATTTTCAGATTTTCTGTTAAAATTCACGCATCGCCCTCGAATTTCAAACTAGTTTACACCATTCGCCAACTCCTGATAAAAACATTTTAATCGAGATAAAATTCATAAAAGAATTTAAAAGAGTTTAAAAGCTCTATTAAATTCCTTAAAAATGATGCTCAACTTCTCATCTGATTATAAATTGGAATAAGATCCTCAACTTAAAGAAGAAAGTTAGACCCACCATTTTTAGAAACGCAAAAAATTAATCATTCCAATAATTGTAGAAAGCTCTCAAGTTTTATACAAAGTTATATAATACGTAAAAATTTTAAATGAGACTACAAATGACTAAGAAATATTATTATTGGGCTTCATTCTTGGACAAAAATGGCTTATATCTTGTGGCATATAAACCTGCATGTATTAGAGTTTCAACGTCGCTTTAATTTATCCTATCGCAACGAGTTATATTTTGAAAGTGCATCCATGTTCTCGAGGGGTGTCATCCTACGCGTGAATAACTTTCTGAGTCAACGAGTGACTTCGGCAAATAGAGCTCTTGTTTCTGTATAAAACCTTTTTAACCTTTTTTAGTCATACGAAAAGCATGATAAAAGGTAGATAAAAGAATTTTTAATCCACTTTGCAGTAATGCAGCATTCTCCCTAAAGAGCTTTTAATATAACTTTATACTTACGTTTGGAATTTATTTTGCAAAAAAGAGGAAACTTCTAACTTCTTTAAATGAGACATATTTGAAATGCCCTGAATTTTCCATTACTTTTTCCCTGCTTTCTAAATCTAAATCAGTTAAATTTTAATAATTCATCAGTGACTGCACTCTAGCTATGGCAATTAGTAGAATTCTACCAAAATCACTAAATTACTACTAAAATTCTACTAAATTACTGAAATTTCAGTAGATCTCTACTGATTCACTAGTAGAAACGATAACGGAAATTTTAGTAAGCATCACTGAAACTTCAGTTATCGTTTCTACTGAAATAACTGAAATTTCAGTAAGCATCACTGAAACTTCAGTTATCGTTTCTACTGGTGTATCAGTAGAAATCTACTGAAATTTTAGTAATTTTTCACTAATTGTCAGTAGAATTCTACTAATTGCCATAGCTAGAATGCAGTCATAGATGAATTAATAAAATTTAACTGATTCAAAGTAAGAGAGTGACTTTCTCTGATTCTCTGATCCCTTACTCGAAAAACTTTTTTGTGACTAAATTTTTAATCAAGCGTAAAACAAAGGATGAAATTTAAATTGGAAACAATTGAAAGTTTTTGTTAACGAAAAAAAAACCGTAAATTACGCAGAAAACCATTAGTGTGAATTTTGTTGCATCTCATTCTAATAAATGAGATGCATTTAAAATTTAAAACAATGGAAATTTTCATTATGATTTCATTTGTTTTTAAGTCTCATTTTTGTTGCAACTCAATTTGAATTTGAATTCAGCGTTAAATTGAAGATAATCGTTTTACTGTGTAACGAACAAACTCCATCAAAAACTTGAAGAAAAACAAGCTAGAATTCAAGCTGATAAAAAAACAGAAAAATTTCCTACTTTCCCCAAATTAATTAACAAATTAATGAATTGTATAAAAACAGCGCCTGAATTTAAATCAGAATAGATATTTTATTAAATTAAAAAAAATTTTCAGTTTCTAAAAACTGTTAAAAAAACAGCTGTGGATCCTTTTTAAAATGACTCTTAAAATCTCGCATTTCTACGATTTCCCCCAAGATCGATTCGATGCTATCATCAACTACTTTACGCTTTCCTTCACCCATTGTTAGTTCTACCTCATTGCAGCCCTATATTTCTTGTCACGTGTACAGTTTGTCTGCAATGTCGTGTAAGCAATCAGTTCTTTGACTTCTCGATCACAATGTAACAATAGTTAAGAAAAAACTACAAAAACACAATTAATACTTTGTTCTTTTACTGAGAAAACAAACTCTAACATTTATGTAATTTTAATAAAATATGTCAAGGATTTTTCTGCTGCGAAAACTTTATCTTTAATATATTTAACTCTTCAACTCAATGAATTTTCTACCAAATTAAGTAATTTATTTGTACTTAAGATAAAAAGTATTTTAATTATTCCATATTATTATTAATAATACTAATGAAATAATATTAATATTATTCATAATTAAATTGAAATATTCTTCACTGGTAGCGAATTAATTAAATTAATGGTATATTTTTTAGAGCCTGGTACATTTAAGAATCTATTTTAATTTGTGAAGAATATAAAACAATTTAGAAGTGAGAGTTAATTAAAAATGAAAAATTAATGTAAAATAAAACATATTTTAAGCTTCCGAGTTAATAATACATACAAATTAACCTGAATAATCAATTACAAACGGGGAATGAGCTATGATAATTTCTTTGAACAAAAAGGGAAAAAATTTTTAAAAACATTTTTGCACTTTGGACGATTAAGCCTGGGTGAGAAATACCAGTTTGATGAAACAATAGAACGTTTTCTACAAGGAAGCGATTCTGAGATGTGAAAAGACTAAAAAAGCCTTGTGCTTTGATGTGTTTTTTCCCTTTCTATTTTGTTTTCAACTTACAAAAGAAAGTCTTGTTCCCAGCATGGGTTGGCCCCTTTCACAGTCACTGTCGTTGACTTCACATTTTGCAGCTTCAGAGTAACGTAGGAGTTGAATTGTTGAGCTGGAAAATTAATAATTAATTAATTAATCACTTTTTATAACAACGATGTATTTAAAAATTATTGCTCATAATTAAGTCATTAAAAAATGAATTAATCATATAAGAGTTTAGTTGTTACAACTTTTAAAAAGTGAATAAAAATACTTAAATAATTTGAAATTCTAAATATGGTACTGAAGATAGGCAACCTAAATGTGTGTAAGTGCTTAAAACTAAATAAACATAAAACCAAAAGGTTATAAAGCTTCAATGATTCGTGCGCCCTGTTTTACGCTCCGAAGCTAACATGACGTCTTGAATAAGCAGTAACTTTTCAAGCGTTTCTTTATGACCACCGAAATGAGCCAAACACCTAGCCATATAGCAACTTTCGACTTCAAATTCTATTCAGTAGTTGAAAAGGATTCAAGAGAAAAGGAATGCATAAAAATATTTTTAAAAGAAATACAAAAAGTAAAACAAAATATAAAAAAACTTTAGCTTTACAGTATCTGATAAAAAATTAAGGTAATTAATAATTAATCATTAATAATCAATAATTAATAGTTAAGAATTAATAATTAAGAGTACATAATTATGAATGACTCTCAAGTACCAAAATTCCTCATTATTTTATCATATCTTGAGTACGAACCTTGAACCCCGACGAATCTCGCCTTTTTTACTGCAACAGAAAAAGAGAAAAAAAATTAATTAATTGCATATTATGAAAATTTTCTCTGGAAGATAAAAAATATTTTCCATTTTATTGTGGTTAGAATGCTAAACAGTAATAGACTTAAATGAAGCTATTTAAAAAAATTGATTGTGGAATGAATTATAAGTTACTGTAAACAGTGTATAGAAAATCGTATCTAGCACACAGGCTAAATTCTAATCGTTCTACAACAACAAGTCATGATTCAAAACTTGTTGTATAGTGAGTGTAAACTCGTTTAAAACGTCAATAAAATGTAAGGCGACGATGTGAATCTGATTATAGTTTAATCATATGCGAACATGTGTTTTAAATGGAAAGTACATGCACAATTCAGTAACTTCACAACTGAGATTCTACTCTTTGATAAGTTGCACCAAATCGCTATCAACATTGCTCAGAAATCAATACAATCCTTCTCCCCTTCCTAGTCATTGTACACGAGTTCTGCTCAGGAATCCCCGCAAAGAGTACTATACATACTTATCAGTTAGACTTCATTCAAAAGAAAAATTTCTCCCAACTTCAAAGTCTCAAAATGAAAACCCCTTAGAAATAAAAAAGTTTATTGCTATTTGAAACAAAAATTATCAATTACTTCTATATTTCTAGGGTGGGATATGACCAACAGAGGAAAAATTTATCCATAAGATGATAAAAACGTGACTAAATTGAAATACAGGATTAACAGAGAAAATGAAACGGTACAAATTGAAAATACTACAAATATTTCAACAGGACGTGCTTGCAGGATTGGGCATGATTATCATTCAAAAGATGTTCGAGAAATTTCTTGCAATCACTTATGCACATAACATTTTCGTATAAGGAACCTCATTTTAAATTCTCGAATCAGCAAACAGCCACCTACTCACAAATTTTCTGTGAAAATTATTGTCAAAGGAATTCAAATAAAATATTAACGTTCATTTTATAGTCGAATCTATTCTTATAATTTATTTTATATTATTCATATATTCTTATTATTATACTCTTTTGCAATTTTCTAATACATAAAATATCTTTTTTTTAAGGAATCCGAAGCTTAAGTTTGTGACGAAATTAAATGACTATTTCAACGAGTATTAAGATGTGCCACTACTTGGTGGGTACCTATCACCACTACGTAGCGCGTCCTCAGGTTGCGGATAGAGGAAAGGCCCCTGAGGTTAA
>JBAGKK010011721.1:0-12014 GCA_037177015.1 Euceroptres primus
ATATATAAAAGCATTTTATAGCAAGTTGAACTGTAGTATCAAACCATGGATCTTCTCAAAATGAAAAAGACAGTTTTTGTAAAACTGTTTAAAGAATTTCGAAATCACAGATCTGGAAGATATAAAATATAAAATTTAAATATTTAACAGTTAATTACATGTTCTAGTTATTTATTGTAAGTTTATTTCGTCAGATAATACAGTATTTTACTGACAGTTTTTTCAGTACTGTCATTAGAAAAAAAAAACAATCTCATTGTATTCATTTTCTTACTGACTGTAAACTATATTTAAGTAGAGTTAAGAAATTTTTTGGAAAAGATTAATAGACATCTTGAAATCTTAATTGAATAAACAGAAGCTTTTATCTACAAACTTTTCAGTTTTATTATTCTTGGCTTAGTTTTTATTTGGGGCTTTGGTGATTTTTTGGACTTTTAAGAAACATTTGGTGTTTTTAGAAGCATTGATTGTTCAGCATGTTTGCATGATTTAAAAAATAATTTAAGTAATTTAGTGTCAAAACGTTTTGCAGGGATCAATCCTTCAAAATCTACAAAAAAAAACTTCTAAAAATCTCCTAAAATCCTTCAGAAGAAAATCTTTTAGATTCCTTTAAAACCTAAAAAAAAGTTCCGAAAATCTTCTAAAATCCTCCAGAATCTTTCTAAAATTTGTTAGAATTCTTTTTTAAAAATACTACATGTAGAATATAATTTTCCAGAACCCTCCAGACTTTTAAAATCCTCTTAATTCTTCTAACATCTTCCATAATTTTTAAAACCAATTCAAATTTCCCAAAATACATTGGACTCTCATGTTCTAAAATCCTCTAAAATCTTCTGAACTCTTCCATAACATTCTTGAATCTTTTTAGATGTTTACAGAATACTACAGAATCTTTTAGAATTTTTCAAAATCTACAGAAGACTCCAGAATTTTTTTAGAATTTTCGAGACTTATCTAAAATCTGCAAAAATTCTCCAAAATATTCGAAATTGTTCTATAATTTCCTACAATCTGATTCTTCGGGATTCTTCCATAATCTTTTAGTATCTTTGTGTTTTCCTATAATAATCTTATAAAATCTTTAAAAATGTCCTAAAATTCTTTAATATTAATTCTACAAAATATACTAGACTGTTTCAGAATCTTCTAAAATCCTCCAAACTTTTCCGTAACCTTTTAGAATCTTCTAGACTTTTCCAAAAGCCTCCAAAATCTACAAGACTTGAAAAAATTTCAGATCTTTCAGAATCTTCAAACTTTATCTGAAATCTGTAAAAATTCTCCAACATGTTCGAGACTATTTTAGAATTTTCTACAGTCATCTTAATTCCTGTAAATTCTTCTGGATTCTTCCGATAATCTTTTAGACTCTTCTGGCATTTCCTATAATAATCTTATAAAATCTTAAAATAAAGAATATCCCAACATTCATTAAATTTTACAAAACATCAGAATCTTCTAGAATTCTCAAGAATATCCTGAAGAATTTTGAGAATTAAGCAAAATCTTTTCGAATCCTCCAAAATCTACAAAATACTCCCATAAACTTGAAAAATCCTCCAGACTGTTTTCAGAATCTTTCTAAAATTCTGCAGACTTTTGGAAAATCTTTTAAAAAATCTGGAAGAAACTGAAGATTTTGAAAGTTTATTGCAGAATTCAAAAGAAAAAATCTTTTAAAAAATCTGGAAGAAACTAGAAGATTTTAGAAGTTTATTGCAGAATTCAAAAGATTCTTGAAGATTCTAAAAGATTCTGCAAGAGAGAGAGAGAGAGAGAGAGAGAGAGAGAGAGAGAGAGAGAGAGAGAGAGAGAGAGAGAGAGTAGAATATTTTTGAAAATTATAATAGATTTTGGAGCATTTTTTAAGATAATTACTTTCAAAAATTCTGAATATCTCTGTAGGAGTTAAAAATATTCTAGTAAGTTTTATAAAGTCCTATAAAATTCCGAAGAATTTTAAAACGATATGGATTTAATAATAAGATATGGATTTCAGAAAATTTTAAAAAGTTCCAAAGATTCTGAACCAAAATAAAGTTTAACATCTAAGAATGGAATATAATTTCGTTTGTGAAAAACATTTGGAGTTTTCTTATAAAAATGTTGCATTTCATTAACATCTATTGGCTCCCTTGGTATTTTTAAAAGAAAAAAATTTCCCCTTTTTACAAAAAAATCCTCTTTTTCGCAAAATATTTTCCTATTTTTCCTTAAAAAATAGGATACTTCTGAACTGTGATCCCTGATTATAAGGGTGGTCCAATTTTTTTCTCTCGAATTTTCAAGCATATCACCCCCAAATTTGTTCGAATCCACAAAAAAATATATGCGTTTTTTTAAAAATGATACTTAGAGGTTCCGCAAGCCCCATGAAATTTAACACGTATTTCCCATAAGAAAAAAAGACGTTTTTGTAAATTTTATTCAGAATCGTCAATATTAGGTGAATCGAGTTGAAACTCAACATTTCTCTTCACAATTAGATATAGAATATAAATAAATAATTACTTTTAAATCTCAACTCCATAAGTCTGTATTATAGGGTCCCAAAAAAAAACCCCTTAAGTGAAAAATTGGGTTTTGCGAGCTTTTGGCGCTAATTATGATTTTTTTTTTTAAATAAAAATTGTTTCTAATATATAAAGTATTACTTTCTATTGATAATTAGTTGTTTAAATAAATTGTTTAAACAACTTATTTTACTCGCTTGTGGCAATTTTCTCTTAGAATAGACTTAGAAAGTCGCGGTTTTTCCAAAATTTTTAAACATTTTTTCAACTTTTTAGTTGGAGCGAGGTATTAATCAAATAAAGTTAACAGAAGTAATTGTCTGAACAATGTATTATTATTTATAACAATATTTTCTTAGAATAATGCTGGAAAGTTGCGGTTTTTAAAAAAAAATTTCACTTTTTGTCTACTTTTCAATTACAGAGAGAGGTAATAATTAAGTCAAGTTACAAGCATAATTGTTTAAACAATTTATTATTATTTTTAATAATACTCTCTTTGAATAATGCTAGAGTGTTTCGGTTTTTTCTGAAATTTTCAACTTTTTGTCCACTTTTCACTTAATGAGATAATAATTAATGTAAGTTAACAAATATAATTGTTTAAACAATTTATTATTATTTATAACAATATTCTCTTAGAATAATGCTAGAAAGTTGCGGATTTTTCTAAAATTTTCCACGTTTAGTCCACTTTTCAATTAGAGAGGTAATAATTATTTCAAGTTAACAAACATAAAAGTTCAAACAATTTATTATTGTTTTTAATAATTCTAAGAGAATAAGAATAATAAATAATATAAATAATAATAATTAAAATTATTAAATAAACTAAATAATAAATTGTTTAAACAATTATGTTTGTCAAGTTGAAATTATTATTACAACTTTCTAGCAATATTTTAAGAGAATAATAATAATGATAATAAATAATATCATTAATAGTAATTAGAATTATTAAATAATTTAAATAATAATAAATTGTTTAAACAATTATGTTTGTCAAGTTGAAATTATTATTATATCACTCTAATTGAAAAGTAAGCAAAATGTGGAAAATTTTAGAAAAAACTGCAACTTTAGCATTATTCTAAAGTTAGAAAGTAATTAAAAATTATTATATAATATAATAAAATACAATAGATTATTTATCATAATAAATAAAATATAAGAAAATGATAATTGATTAAAATAATAAATAATTAAAATCAAAATTAATTAAAAAATAATAAATTGTTTAAACAATTGTGTTTATTAAGTTAAAATTATTATTACCTCACTCTAATTGAAAAGTGGACAAAAGGTGGAAATTATTTAAACAATTATGTTTGTTAAATTGCAGTAATTATTACTTCTTTAAAAGGAAAGCGGGAAAGAAGTTAAAAATGTCAGAAAAAACCGCAACTATCTAGCATTAATATAGTAGAAGATAGTTATAAACGACAATAATTTGTTTAAACAATTATGTTTGATAAATTGCAATTATTATTACTTCAGTGTAAGTGAAAAGTGGACAAAAAGTTGAAAATTTCAGAAAAAACCGCAACTTTCTAGCGTTATTCAAAGAGAGTATTATTAAGAGAATAGTGTTATAAAGAAAAATAAATTGTTTAAACAATTATGTTTATTAATTTGCATTAATTATTACCTCACTAAGTGAAAAGTGGACAAAAAGTTGAATATTTTAGAAAAAACCGCAACTTTCTAGCAATATTCTAAGAGAATAATAATAATAAGTAATATAAATAATAATAATAATTAAAATTATTAAATAATTTAAATAATAATGAATTTTTTAAACAATTATGTTTGTCATGTTGAAATTATTATTACAGCTTTCTAGCAATATTCTAAGAGAATAATAATAATAAATAATATAAATATAAATAATTACAATTATTAAATCATTTAAATAACAATAAATTGTTTATACAATTATGGTTGTCAAGTTGAAATTATTATTACAACTTTCTAACAATATTCAAAGAGAATAATAATGATAATAAAAAGTAATAATAATAATTAGGATTATTAAATAATTCAAATAATAATAAATCGTTTAAACAATTATGTTTGTTAAGTTGAAATTATTATTATCTCACTCTAATTATTGAAAAGTAAGCAAAATGTGGAAAATTTTAGAAAAAACTGCAACTTTAGCATTATTCTAAAGCTAGAAAATAATTAAAAATTATTATATAATATAATTAAATATAATAGATTATTTATCATAATAAATAAAATATAATAAAATAATAATTGATTAACATAATAAATAATTGAAATCAAAATTAATTAAAAAATAATAAATTGTTTAAATAATTTTGTTTATTAAGTTAAAATTATTATTACCTCACTCTAATTGAAAAGTGGATAAAAGGTGGAAAAGTTTAGAAAAAACTGCAACTTTCTAGCATTATTCTAAGAGAAAATTGTTATGAATTATAATAAATTGTTCAAACAATTATGTTTGTTAACTTGCACTAATTATTACCTCTTTAAAAGGAAAGCAAACAAAAAGTTAAAAATGTCAGAAAAAACCGCAACTATCTAACATTAATATAGGAGAAGATAGTTATAAACGATAATAATTTGTTTAAATAATTATGTTTGCTAAATTGCATTAATTATTACTTCAGTGTAAGTAAAAAATTGACAAAAAGTTGAAAATTTCAGAAAAAACCGCAACTTTCTAGCGTTATTGACAGAGAGTATTATTAAGAGAATAGTGTTATAAACAATAATAAATTGTTTAAACAATTATGTTTGTTAATTTGCATTAATTATTACCTCACTAAGTGAAAAGTGGACAAAAAGTTAAAAATTTCTGAAAAAACCGCAACTATTTAGCATTAATATAGGAGAAGATAGTTATAAACAATAAAAATTTGTTTAAACAATTATGTTTACTATTAACTATCATTAACTATTACCACTAAGTGAAAAGTGGACAAAAAGTTTAAAATTTCTGAAAAACCTCAACTATCTAGCATTAATATAGGAGAAGATAGTTATAAACAATAATAGTTTGTTTAAACAATTATGTTTGCTAAATTGCATTAATTATTACCTCACTCTGAGTGAAGAGTGGACAAAAAGTTGAAAATTTCAGAAAAAACCGCAACAATCTAGCATTTATTCAAAGAGAGTATTATTAAAATTAATAATAAATTGTTTAAATAATTGTTGGTTAACTTGAATTAATTATTACCTCTCTCTAATTGGAAAGTGGACAAGAAGTGGAAAATTTTCGAAAAATACCGTAACTTTTTAGCATTATTCTAAGAGCATATTGTTATAAGTAATAATAAATTGTTTAAACAATTATTTCTGTTAACTTTAATTGATTATTGCCTCGCTCTAACTGAAAAGTTGAAAAAATATTGAAAAATTCTGAAAAAACCGCGAGTTTTTAACTCTATTCTAAGAGAAAATTGCTAAAAACAATAATAAAATGTTTAAACAATTTTTGTAATCGTGTAATTATCAGTAGAAAATAGTATTTCATGTAATAGAAACAACTTGTATTAAAAAAACCGCAAAAAATCATAATTAGTGATAAAATCTCGCAAAACCCGATTTTTCACTTATGGGTTTTTTTTGGAATCCTATAACAAAGACTTATGGGGGTGATATTAAAAAAGTAATTATTCATTTGTATTTTATAGCTAATTGTGAAGAGAAATGTTGAGTTTCAACTTGATTCACCTAATATTGACGATTCTGAACTTATTTACAAAAACGTCTTTTTTTCATGGGGCTTGCGAAACCTCTAAATATCATTTTTAAAAAACGCATTTTTTTATGGATTCGAACAAAGGGGGCGATATGCATGAAAATTTGAAAAAAAAATTTCCAATGCATTTTTGGACCACCCTACTGATTATGCTATAGTATAGTTTTAAGAATTTTTTTGTTTACTTACTATTTTTTACTTTTAATGAATTCTGTCCTGCAGGGTGAATAGCCCCAGCCAATAGGAACTTGAAATAATGAAAGGTCTTTTTGAGTAGCTTTAAATTGCATTACAAGTGTTGAGGGTGCTACTGGGGTAGCAAAGTTAATTGCCTTCAAAGCTTCAAGGACTCCAGCTAACTGAAGGGTTCAAGCTCACACAGAGGGTGACCCCATCTCTTCAATCAGTCGGAAAAAAGAGCATTTAGTCCTTCGTCATCGCATTTTGCTCCAGAATCCGGTTAGCCTTATTCTTTATTTTTACATCCTTCACTTTCGACCTCTTTTCTCAAGTCTGACCTTTCCAAAGAATTTTTTCATTTTATTTTTATCTCCCTTTTTATTCCCAGCTATTATATTCTAAATGCTATGAATGCTTGTAAAAAGAAAAAAGTTTCATTGAACTTAAATAAGAATAAAAATTAGAATTAGAATTAGTTGCTGAAAAAATACGATCCTAGTTTTGTTTTTTTATTTTATATAAAATACCTTATTATAAACCTTCTTATAAACCTTAATATAAACCTATTATATAAAAAATACCTATGTATTTTTTTAGAATTAAGAATTGAACAAATTTTTGAGTTTAGTATCGGGTATTGTTGTCATTTTCTTATATCCGATTGGTCCAGTGGTCAACGCACTTGACCATTAGGAATCGAACTCAGAGGACCTGAGTTCGATTCCGACTGGAGTTGGATTTTGCATCGAAATTTTCTGTTACAGATTCAAGAAAGTGTTAAATTATCTAAATTGTTTCAATTAAATATATATGAAAATGGTGTAATTATAATTTTACAATTTATATATTTGAATTAATCATTAATCAATTTTACAACTTGTGATACTATGAACAGTTTTGTAACTTAATAATAAAAATTAATGTCTACTTGTAAATTTAGAAAAAGGCGGTCCTTTAACGAAAGTGAAAATCACTTTATTTTTTTTTTTCTAAAGTTAGTTTCTTTACCAAAGAAACATTTCTTATCCGATGGAATATATTTTTTACTTCAGGTATTCAAGATTTTTAGAACGAATTATTTCTTGGGATCAAAGAAATATTTATTATTTACATTACATTACATTATTTCAATTTATTTCAAACAACGAATTTTGTATAATTTGAATTTAAAAAAAAAACTTCGATTCCTTTAATCACATAAATTACCTGCAGAAATAAATATTTCTCTCATTCACTCTGCAAGACTTTTTTGATTCGATGACAATATTTCTTTGTAGTAAAAAAATATTTCGTAAGTATTCAGTATTCAGTAGCATGTATAAAGATTTCTTTGTTGCAAAAGTTTTATTGCTTCTCGATTTCTTTCTTTTTATTTAATAATATATTATTAAATATTAATTTATATTATATATTAATATAGTATTTCTTTGCTGCCAAGTTTTTCTTGATTCTCGATTTTATTTTGTTATTTAATAATATTCTAAATTAATAATATTATTATCGTATATTATTAATAATATTCTTATCGTATATTAATATTAATAATATTATTATTGTATATTAATATTAATAATATTATTATTATATATTAATATTAATAATAATAATATTATTGGTAATTATTATTAATAATTATAATGCTATATTATTTAATAACATTTATTAAATTGTTTTATTATATAAATTAAGATATAAACAATATATTTGTTAAATAACTTTAATAATATTATCAAAAAATACTTTGAAACGGATCTGTAATATCAAAACAATACAATTTTTGGTAACATTCTAACTATTCAAGAAAACCAAAAACGGGGCTAAGTGGGGCATATGAGACAAAGCGGAACACTCGTTTTTATTCCAGAAAAAGCAATATCAAATGGTGAAATCCCAGATTTTGGGTGTTCAGCTTTACCATACTGTGTCCCGTTTTACCCGTATCTGTCCCACTTAGCCCTGTTTTACAAAAATTAATGAAACTTTGAAAGAAGCCATAAGAGTCCTTCGACTTTCCAGGCATCATTTCTCTTCAATTTCTTTCAAACAACGAATTTTGTATGATTTGAATTTTTAAAAAAACTTCGATTGCTTCAACCAAAGAAATTTTCATCGGCAGAAATAAATATTCCTCTCACTTAATCTGTAAGAATTTTTTGATTCGATGACAATATTTCTTTGCAGCAAAGATTCAGTAGAATCACTTTTATGCTGCAAAATTTTGATTGATTTTTTATTTCTTTTTTGTTATTTATTAATATTAAATAATAATATTATATATTGATTTAAATTATACGTACGTTAATATTAATAATCATATTATTTCGTAGAAAATATTGATGTAATTATTATTGTTATTTAAAGATGTTTATCAAATTTATTTATTATACAAATTATTATTTAAACAATATATGTCAAATAACATTATTAATAAAAATATTATCAAAAAATAGAGGAATACTTTGAAACGAATTTGAACAATTATCAAAGTCGACAAACTTTTTGGCAACATTCTAACTGATAAAAAAAACGGAGCTAAGTGTGACAATGCGACCCACAATAATATTATTATATATTCATATTAATAATAATAATATAATTTATATCATACTAATTAAAATTTTAATTTTAAAATTTAACTTTAATATTAATTATCATATTAATTTATATCATCTTCTTATTATTAATAATTAAAATATTGTTGCTATTTAATAATAGTCATTTAATTCATTTAATATATAAATTATTATATAAACAATGTTTATCAAATAACTCTAATAATGAAAACATTATCAAAAAATAGAGGAATACGCATTTGTACCATTATCAAAATCAACAGAATTTTTGGTAACATTCAAACTGATCAAAAAAATCATAAAACGGGGCTAATTAGGACATGTGGGGCAAAGCGGAACTTTTTTTTTGTTAATGCAGAAAAACCAATATCAAATAGTGAAATTTCAGATTTTGGGTCTTTCTTTCTCTCTTCACTAGTTTTTTCTTATTATCTCTCGCCCCCCCCCCTCTCTTATTCTCTCTCTCTCTCTCGACCTTGTGAATTAAAAATATTTTTCTCTCTCTCTCTCTCTGAAACTTACAATAATATTATTATATATTCATATTAATGATAATAATAATAATATATTAATTTATATTATATATTAATCTTATTATTAATGATAATAAAAATTTTATTGTTATTTAATCATATTTATTTAATTTATTTATTATATAAATTATTATATAAGCAATATTTATCAAATAACTTTACACAGCTAGCCTCGATTCAATTCAATCCAAAAGTGCTTGCACATCCAGTTTCTCTTTTTTATGAGTTTCCGGGATGCCCTCCGGTTATTTTAAGACAAGAAAAAAAATCGTACTACGAGTTTTTGAGAAAAAAGGTTTTTTTCATTTTTGACAATTAAAAATCTCATTTTTCTCGAAAACGACGCAAAATATGAATAGCAGTTCATAGTTGAAAATTGTTTCCCTTACTAAAATCTATAAAATTATACCTTTACCAGATGTTTATTTTGTGTATTTTAACAAATTATTCCAAAAAAAGTGGAAAAAACGATACAAATTGACTAAGATAGCATTTAGTTTAACGAACTTTAACATTTTAGTTTTAAAAACGTTTATTTATCATTTCTAACGATTAAAAATCTCATTTTTCTCGCAAAATATAAATAGTGGGTTATTAATCTATGACCTACTGAATCCCACGAAACCTTCCTGAAATCTACGAAATTGCATCCGTACCCAGATGTATATTTCGTTTATTTTAACAAAAATTTAAAAAACAAAAAATCTATAAAAGGGACTAAAATAGCATTTAGTTTAACGAAGTTCAAAATTTTATTTTTAAAATCTTTATTTTTCTCGAAAACGACGCAAATTATGAATAGCAGTTCATAGTTCAAACTTGTTCCCCTTCCTGAAATATATAAAATATAAAATATAAATATATAAAATTATGTTTATCTTGTATGTTTCAACCAATTTTTTCAAAAAAGTAGAAAAAGTCGATAAAAATGGAATAAAGTAGCATTTAGTTTAACGAACTTTAACATTTTATTTTTAATATTTTAAATATATTATTAGACATGAAGACTTTTGTAATGGTAAAGAGCAAACATGTTTTTTTACATTGTTACTGACCTAAAAACAAACGTTTTTAGAAATAAAATGTTGAAGTTCGTTAAAGTCAATTCTATTTTAGTCGCTTTTATTAATTTTTTCTATTTGTTGAAATACACAAGATAAACATCTGGCAAGGGTATAAATTTAAAGATTTTAGGAAGGAAAACAATTTTTAACTATGAACTCTCATTACTATTTTGCTTCGTTTTCGAGAAAAATAAGATTTTTAATCGTTAAAAACGATATTTCTTCAATTTTGGAGATAAAAACCAATTTTTCTTTACTTTGAAGCTCAGAAAATTTGATAATATCATATAACATGTTCTTCCCATTGCTATTGAAGTGAAAACAAACGTTTTTAAAACTAAAATGTTAATGTTCGGTAAACTAAATGCTATTTTAGTCAATTTTTTTTTATTTTTCCTATTTTTCTGGAAATTTTTTTCAAATACACAAGATAAAAATCTGGTAAGTGAATTTTACAGATTTTAGGAAGGGAAACAATTTTGAACTTTGAACTGCTATTCATATTTTGCGTCGTTTTCGAGAAAAATGAGATTTTTCATTGTTAGTAATGAAAAAAACTTTTTTCTCAAAAACGCGTAGTACGATTTTTTTCTTTCTTGGCTTAAAATAATCGGGGGCATCCCCGAAACACGTACAAAAGAGAAACTAGATGTGCAAACATTTTGGGGTTGAACTTAATCGAGGCTAGGCGTGTTTAATAATAAAAATATTATTAAAAAGTAGAGGAATTCTTTGGAACGCATGTGTACGCATGGGAACGCATTATCAAAATCAACAGAATTTTTGTTAACATTCAAACTGATCGAAAGAACTATAAAACGGGGCTGAGTGGGACATATGGGGCAAAGTGGAACACTTGTTTTTAATGTAGGAAAACCAATATCAAATGGTGAAATCCTAGATTTTGGGAGTCTAGCTTTACCACAATGTGTCCCAATTTACCGGTATGTGTCCCGCTTAGCCCCGTTTTGCAATAATTATTAATGAAACCATGAAAGAAGCCATAGGAGCCCTTCGACTTTCCCGGAACCATTCAGAACTGGTCTATTAAAATTTGTTCTCCCTTCACTAGTTTTTTCTTATTCTCTCTCTTTCTCTCTCTCTCTCTCTCTGCCCCCACCTCTCTCTCTCTCTCTCTCTCGACCTTGTGAGTTAAAAATATTTTTATCTCTCTCTCTCTCTCTCTCTCTCTCTCTCTCTCTCTCTCTGATACCCATAATAATATTATTATATATTATTAATATTATTGATAATAATAATATATTAATTTATATTATATATTAATCTTATTAATGATCTTAAGTTTTTTTTTTTTTTTTTTTTTTTGATCAGGGTAATTAATTTAGGAATTTAGATGTTAATTTTGTCTGTCTACTGGTCCAATCAATATTATTGAAAATATTGAT
>JBAGKK010011742.1:0-12011 GCA_037177015.1 Euceroptres primus
CGCTTCGCTCGTGCGAAAAACGTCTCGTGCGCTAAATAATCACCTCTCACACACGTATCGAAATGTACTATTTCATGCGTTGTTAAAAAGTACCTACTTCAGTGAGCAGATGATTTTAAATTAATTTAAAGGAGATTGGTTAATTCATTATTGTTCAATGAAAAACATCTGACTCTAAAAATGTCAATGGTAATCAGTGTCACAATTTCCACTTTATCCAATGAATAATATAAAGATAAAAATAAGAATCTAGTTAATTTAAAGAGTTTTCTCTATTTTAAATAAGAAAAAGAACATTATTTTGTAAAGAGTTCACTTTTAGAAAAGTGTGTTCAATTTATACCAATAATATCTAATTTCTTAATTAATTGATGTTAAAATTTTTGTGTCGATTACTGATCAAATCAGAATATGGTCATTGTAGAATATTTAATTTCATATAACTTTGACTGTGAACTCCTGATACTACTTACACTTATGTGGACGTATTTTGTCAATTCTATAAAAATGTATTGAAAAAATAGTCAAAATTTTAATGTTTCTTAACATGATTTTTCACTTTCTCTATTTCTATATTGTAGGCACTTCTCTTTATTTTAAAGGTGAAATAAAAATAGTGAAAATAACGAAACATGAAACAATTATTTATTTATTCGAGATATATTTATAAACAACATTAAAATTTTCACTATTTTTACATCTTATAGAATTGGCACAATTCATTTCCTTGGGTTCATCTGACACAGACTTTTCTCAACTTTTATCCTCTAATGAAGAAAAATTTCAGATGTACTATTATCAAATTTTTTGTAACTGATGTGAAAGTAGTTGGACTGATTCTCGTAATCAGTTAGTGTATCAATCTGATTAACTTTTAAATCTCTAAATTATTTCCGAGATTTGGGATTCGATTTCGGGGTGGGTGGGTCAATAAATAAGAATTGAGCAATACATTCGATATAGGAATCGAAAAGATGGAAACGTTGCAGAGTTACATGGGGTGAAAAGAGGAGAGTAAATGATACTGGACATTGAGAAAGAAACTTATTCCATTCAAAAGTTTTGCAAACCCACCAGACCTTCCGTCAATAATGAGAAATGTTTGCCGCTGGGGGATTCGACCGTGAAAGGCGAAACTAGCTCTCTATATTTCAACTGTATGGGAATTCCCATCACGTTCGTAATACAAGCACAGTACAGCCCTTTCGTAAGGGCTGCGTTTGCTATTGGCGTAGTTGAGTGGATCTAGTGGATCCTAAAGCTTTTGAAGCCTTGAACTCTGAACTTAACACTTTTTAAGGCAGATTCAATTTGTTCGGGAAAACTTTCGTCTTCAAGACAATCCTCAAAAGAGCGTGAGGTTAAAAAAAAGAAAAGTTTCTTCTGTTCGGTCGCGCCTGAAATATTAATGAAATTTGAAAATTTTTAAATAAAACATCAATTATTACATTTTATTTTAACGAATGAATTTAACGAATGCTTTTAGAATATAACTGATAACTTTTTAGAATATAACTGAATTTGTTGAAATTTCAAACAAAATGTTCTACACAAACACCACTTTTTGATTTATTCATTTTTGAGGAATTCAATTTTTATTCGAGTATTGTTGGGTCGTTGACTTTGAGTATAAATGAAAACTGGAGAAAAGGCATTTTCCAGAGATGACATTTGCCATTGTTTCTTCGATCGAACGTGGAAAAGCATTCGGCTTCTTTTTTTCCACTTGGCCGATTGCTACCAATAGAATTGAAAGGCTTTCTGCCTTGAATGTAAAAGAAAGTAAATGAAAATAAAATAAGAAAACATCAACCCAACCGCAGTTTGGAGTGAATAGACCAATAAATATATATATACACTCCACCGTCGAAAAATATGAGACCACCGATTCTTCATAAGAAGCATAAGTTCTGCTAATTTTTACAATCTATGAGATAAAATGAATGTTGTAAAAAAGTGCATGTTTCCATTTTTTTATAAAATTTTGAATAACTTACCAAATAGTTAACATTTTAAAATGTTTATTTTTACCCTGTATATTTTCTTAGGTAATATAGGCTTTTCAATAATTTTAGAATTTTGGTAGCTTTCGTGCTATTTTGAAAAAATTGTATCTCGTATTATTAAAAATAAGAAGAACTTGTTTAAAACTCCTTGCTTAAAAGCAATCTTTATTGTAAGTAGAGTTTCAAAACGATCGTCAGTATAAAGTTTAAAGCACTAAAGCAATTTCCGCTCTCCGGCATCGTACATGACACTGCACGCAGTAATTTAGACCGCCCTTTGACTTTGTGCTACACAGTACCAGAAGTTTTGAACTGGCCGTTACTGTTCTGGTTGCTGTGTCATGATAGTTTACAGTCTAAATTTTTAGACACGAATGTACAAACTTTACAAGGTATAGGCTTCAAAAAATTCAGTATAATTCATTGAAATAGTTTTAGATTTCACTAAGAGCTTTAATTTTGTATTTTAAATTTTATCCTCGTCAATTAGTGATGCACGACGAGACGATAATTTCTCGTTGCTCGCTTTTTCGTGATCGGTTTTGAAAACTTCTCGATCGGCGAACGAGCACCGAGAATAGCCCGGTTTGATAGTTTATAATTTTGAAAGTCACGTGCGCAGGGCTGACGAGAGGGGGGGATCACGGAGAGATTCTCCTCGGGCCCGGAGTTTTCGAGGGTGCCCGGATTTTCTGGAACTGTGAGAAAATAAATTTTTTTAAATAAAATTATTGCATCAGCCTGAATTCTAAATTTTCAAAATTACATATAGTGGCCCGTCATTCCCACCCCTGGGCCCGGTTTATAAATAAATAACTTTCACTCCATTTTTTCGTTAAACGAAGTGTGAATCAATTTTTTTGTCTTTATTTAGATATTTTAAATCAAGGGAGATTGCTGTGATTTGAAAATTAACCTTTAAAAATAATAATTTCGCAAGATGTGTTCGAGGTTAGTGACCAATAAATATACCTAGATAACTTGTTTTATGCACTAATAGAATTAGTATATACCTGGAAAATAATTAGTAAAAAATTATCCTTATTTTCACAGACCCACAAATATTTGTATTTGAATGAGAGATTAACAACAGGTTATTAGTATTTTAAATAACAACAGGTTATAGTATTTTAAAATAACTGTTAATGTTTTAAAAATCAATAAATTTCAGTTTATATTGTTAATTATTATTTAGTATTTATTGAAAATATAATTTTTTCACTTCTCAAGATTCTCCAGGTATAAATCAATCATATTCAAGTAAAATTACCTATTTTCTTTAATCAATAACCTCGAATCCTGCTTAGAACACGACAAGCGAAATAATTATTTGTAAAGTTTAATTTTAAAATCAGAGCAATTTTTCTTATTTTTAAATATTTTAATATGCACAATAAATTTTATATTTACACTTGAGTTAACGGAAAAGTTGATTTAAGTTTATTTAATGACACGCATATAACTTTGATCATTATAAAATATCAAAACCGAGATTGCTCGGTTCTATTATCTGATATTGCTCGGAATGCGAGAAGATCGTTTTTCGGAGCATCTATAGCGATATGATAACTCGGATTTCCAACCGAGAACAAATGAAAAATCGCTCGTTTCCCGGATCGAATCGCTCGAATGCATCACTACGACTCGTCAAACGTGTTTTTATGAAAAAACAGTTTTTCAGATATTTTGCATTTTTCGGTTTGATTAAATTTATTTAAATCCACATGCCTCTAAAATCTTATGTTCAATCGAAAAAAACATGTCTATTTTCTAAAAAGTCAAATAATTTCGTTTAAAAAAAAGTTTTAACAAGTTTTGACGGTAATATATTTTAAGAAAACATTTAGCTTAGATGTAGATTTCATTATACTATTAAAATATGTTTTTAAAATGTTTAAAATATTTTCTTCGTTTTAAAATAAATTTATTTTGATCTATTTTATTGAACGAGAATTTAGATTTGTCAACATTAACCGCCAATTTCTGCCTTGCAGAACTTACAGGAAAAAAAAGGGTCTGGGATTGTTTTTGCCTGTTTGATATAATATTGAAGGCCGTCGAATTCCGCCTTTGTCGTTTGCGACCCCTTTGGTGTTTAATCATTCCAAACAATCAGCCAAAGCTATTTGAAGTATTCCTATTACGCACAAGAAGAGGGCGACACTACTTATAAGTAGAGAGTTCGACTCACCGGAAAACAGCTCCAAATATTTCTCCACGCCATAGTTTCCTGGAAACCTGTAGTTAGGGTCTCTTAAAGCATCGCCACTGTGAACTTTCACCCTTTTGATCATGAAACTGATATTGTCGGGTCTTCCGTCCTGATTGAAATCTGAAACAGGGATGAAAATTTTGTGAATTAATCAATTAGTCATCTGAAGTTTGTATTAGTTTTTGGCACCAAATATATATGCCAATTGCAAAATTAATTTAATGCAAAAAGAAATATAAATAAGATTTATTTTTTTAATATTATTTTTATCTATGTTTTGGGATAATCTCTTCAATGTTGATTTGAGACATTATCCTATAATGTCTTGACATTTCCATTTCACCATCCGGAACCGTATTATTTTATTATTTATTATATGTACCTAGTTTTACTTTCCTATCGCTGCAGGGTATTTACGATGAAATTTCCGAGAACATGACAAATGTTCCATTGTCATACTATAAATATATCTATCTATTCGTACTCTCACAATTTACGCGAATACTTTGTTAGTACATAAATTGGCCCATTCGGTACAACTTTCGCCATTACTAGCATTCGTAGATCACCCTCCATGAGTCGGCAATTTTCAGGAGGAACAGAAAGTTTCAAATTATCCTAAAGGATCGAGAAATATAAGGCAGGATGGGCCTCGCAGAAAACTTGAAAATTCGCAAGAGGATACTTAATCTTCGTGTATGTAGGTACAAAAATGGCCGAAAACTTTTTAAAACTGGGTTTCTGGTGAACGAAACTGGGAAAAAGGGGGATGAGGAAAAAAGAGAATTGAAAGCGAGATAAACTAGTTAACCGCTCCTGCCTGTCCTCCAATCAAAAACATGTCGTCTTTCGAGAAAACTTATTTCAATAATTGCCTTGCTCGATTTTTTCTGTCCGCCAACGCTTCCGACACGAATGTCAGAGTTCAAAAAGGTTGGTTGTTCTAAATGAGAATTCCTCGTCATTCCTGGCGATTTTTTATTCTTGGAAAGGAAAAGTCTGATAGACTTTAATTAATCCTGTTGAAATTACAGGATTTTGTAATTTGGTAATGGTTTCTTCTAAATTTTGATAACTTTAAAAAAGAGGCAATTATTTACTAAGAATGAAAATGTTTTCATCTGCTTCTGGAAAGAATAAATCAGACATTGACAAAACAGTCAAGTATAAAAAACGTATTTTAAAATTTGCAATAATTCTGGAAATGATAATAAAATTTAACAAAATTTTTAAAGCTAATTTTAAAGTAAATTTTCATAATATTTCGGTAAATTATTAAGAAAATGGCCTATTTTTTCTTTTTCCCTTTTCCAGAGTCCGAACTTGGATAGCAATATTTTTAAAGTGAAGAAACACATCATCTTTTAGAAATGTCAAAAAATTTACTTTTACGTTTCAAGATTTTAAAAAATCTCATGACTACTAATTTTGAAAGTTTTTCAAAGTTATTTTCCGAGCTTACGAGAATGATTTTTCACATTTTTCCCCCAGTTCAGGCTCCAGAAAAATCATGGAAAATGCACAATTTTCTTAATTATACAATACAGCATAAATTCATTTTTTAAATTACTCCAAGAAGGTTATAAATAATTACTATAATTGTTTCCGGAGTTATTAAAAATCACTGAAATTTTCCTTATAGTATAATTTAAAAAGGCGATTTCAATTTTTTCATTAACGTGATTAGATTTTTCAATCTGCTGACGTTGCAGTATAGATGAAACCTTTTAGATTAAAAATTCGTTTATGTACTTCTCAATGTAATAATTTCGCAAATATTCACTGGATCGATTCAAAATTTGGTTAGTTTATTTATCTTTAGTAATATTTATCAAAAGCATAAAAGAAATAAAGATTAGTTTATCCCAAAAGTATATTAAACAAGTTTAAATAATTTGGAAAAAAAAAGTTGCTTTTATCAAAAGTGACCTTTATATGGAGAATTATGTATTTTGCTTGATTTCTCTTACACACCCGTATGATGTTTCTATTGAACGTGGAGCAAGGCATTAACATGGCTCGATGTGACATTAACGTTTTTAATTAATTACTTGTGCACGTTGGGTCGACGCTCGTTATCCTGTCAACTAAATTATTTATTCATAGATTCTATTTATGGTAATAAAGTGTGACCGCAGTGATTACTCACGACGTAATCATAGAGTGTAAAAAATAAAAAGCTGCTGATTTTTTTAACATGCTGAAACCATACTAATCCATAATATTTAAATATTTTTTGTAAAAAACATATAAATAAATATAAATATAATAAAAAATTATATGAATTTTATAAAAGTAAAAAACTTAGAAGACAATTTATATTTATCTTTATCGAAAGTAATATAAGTTTATATTACAAATTATGTTTTAAATACATTGAATGTATATTATATAACTTATGTATTATAAAATAAGTTTATATCGACTGTTTAGGTAAAATAAAGAATCGAAATTTGTATGTATGTTATGTTTTTTTATCATTTTTTATCGAGGAAAATTTTTCTTGTAGGAATAAAGTAATATTTTTTTCTGATTAATGCTGCATATTTCCAATGAAGAGCTTTTTTTACACCAAAAGGATGGAGGAAAAGCTCCTGTAGAGAATTTTTCGTATGCTGCTTAAACTAACCGAAGCCGAGTCAATAAACTTTTCAAGCAGAGAAAAACGTTTTCTCGTTTCACAAGAACAACTCTTCACTTTGTTGGAAGAGAAAATTCCGCTAATTAAAATTTGTTGTTAGTTCGCCATTAAGTCTATCCTCGAATTGGTTAAACGACGAAACTAGCTGTGTCGATTCTTTGACGTAATTCCCCTTCAAAGGCTATCGAATATTCTGAAACCACAGCCAGTAGTAACAGCGCCCCTATTACCAAATCAAAATAAACGAACGTTAATTAATACTGCTTCCTACATTTGCTTATTTCAATTATAGGAAACTGACCGCAAAATCGAATCTGTTGAAAATTGTATTTGATTCTGTTTTAAACTTCTTAATTAGATAATTTATTACAAGCACAATTTTACAGCATCATTTAATGATAATTATCAATTTTTAATACGAATCTGAATGCGGAATATGCACTCACCAATAATTTTCTACTTTGTTTAATCCACTTAATCGGGATTTAATCACGCGTAAAATAGCTTTATCATCTCGTTTGACCAACTTTTACTCGACTATATAAAGTCTGCATAAAATCTGTGTAAAAGTTAAGTAAAGCGAATGCAATTTTATATGATTCGGTTTTGGATCTTCTATCACCTTTTAACAACTTGATAGCTTTAAATTCAGTCTTTCATGAATTTCTTATGATTCGATTAAACCAGTTTTCAGCTGAGATAATTGAATTTGAAAAAATCGATGGTCATCGTCGTCAGATATTTTCAGTAAATCCTATCAGACAGAGCGGACGAAGTGAACCGTGTTGATTGAACTTGAAACTCGATTAAACGCCGTAGAACGACAGGTCGTATTTTGTTAGTTAGCTTTCCTTCGAAATGGAAACTACTTCTACTCTGTTCAGTGCTCAGTGTCGACTATTTCTCTCAACTATTTTCGAAGGACTTAAATCCGAGCGTCGAAGTCAATTTGATCGAGTGCGAAACGGTGTGATAGAGCCAGGAGAAGTGGAGCATGACGACGAAAAGGCCGGATGCGAAAGGGTGGATAAGGGTGATGCAAAGGGTGAAAAGTGCAAATGTCATTAACCATTCCGGTTTCTATTTCCTACTCTTCGTCGTCAACGCGAAAATTCACGAACGCATGCACATTCTTTACGATCCTGTTTTA
Organism: Euceroptres primus; assembly: GCA_037177015.1. Classification (NCBI taxonomy): domain Eukaryota; kingdom Metazoa; phylum Arthropoda; class Insecta; order Hymenoptera; family Figitidae; genus Euceroptres; species Euceroptres primus. Next base: position 8,010 of record JBAGKK010011742.1, read on the forward strand.
GAGAGAAATATAAAAAAGTTCCTGCACATCATAAACATTGTGGGAAAATCATATAAAAGGCTAACCATTTAACGAACATTGTTTTTTTTACAGCTTTTTACAAAAAGAATGTATTTCAAAATCTTTCTGCTGCCTAAACTACTCTTACATGCAAAAAAAATCACCCCTGAGACTTAATTGTAATTCTACTTCCTCTTTTTATGCTACGAAGCGTAAAAACAACCCATTATAATCATCATGATGAAAAAATGTAAGTTGCCTTTTTAAATTATATTTAAGAAAAATTTCAGTGATTTTTAATAACTCTGGAAGTAATTACAGTAATTATTGATAATTTTCTTGGAGTCATTTTAAAAATAAATTTATATGTGCAGTATTTTAATAACTGACTTTTTTTTATTGCAGTGTACACTAGATTAAAGAAAAAATTCACTAGATTATATAGATAATATTAATTATAATTAAAAAGGTATATTTTAAAAAAGCTTACAGACCATTAATATTTTTTAGACCATACCTAGATGAAGAAAAAAGACCACCGAAAGCAGATGAGATTATGATTCGAAAATCTGAAGTACTTGCCCACTTTTCAAAAGCAAGAAACTGTTTTTTAATATAGAAATGCACTGTAGAATTATGTCCCAAGGCATGAAAAGTTCAAAAGTGCAGTAAGAGTTCCATTTTGAATATCACTAAAACTGCAAAGTTAGGCAAAGAGAGGTCAAAAAAAATTTGAATCTTCGCTTTTATCTGTTTTGATAGGACGTTAATTCATTTCAAAACAATTATTTGATTGCACTTCAAAATTAAAAAGTTAGTACACAAATTTTTTTTAAAATTTAAGTTAATACAGTAAACCCAATTAATCAAGGAAGATTTTTAAATTAAAATGCAAACAAGTTTTAAAGAATGCAAACCGTATTACATATAATAAATTTTTTAAACTTTTATTCTTGGAAATTTATTTGGAGTACTTCATTTGCTTAGATAATATTGAAAAATATTTTTTAAATTGTAATTTTTACATTCTCAGGATCCGTTTGTGCTGGGGCTAAAAAATTTTATATCCCCTTCCTCGATCCAGCAGTTCAATTTTCCGTTCGCAGTGTAAAGTTGCTTCAGAAACTGAAATTGCTGTCTCGTTTTGACGTTTTCCAATAATAAATTAAATTGGTCTAGCTGATTTTAAAATTAAATAGGTACATACATCTGCCGATAAACGTTTTTTTTTTGTAACAATGAAACACTTTTTCCAAAAAGTGGAAATTTGGCATTATTGCAACCGTTGCTCCATTTTTCTAAGTTAACTGATATTTTTAATTCATCCTGCTGTTCAGCAAACGTTTTTTTGTAACAAGGAGACACTAAGCAAAAATCCCCCACAAAGAAAAAGGGAAAATTTTAATTATTGAGAAAGCCCCGATTTTATTTAATTGGCCACTTTTTCCAAAAAGTGAAAATTTGGCATTTTTGCATCCGTTGTCGCTTTTTTCTAAGTTAACTGATATTTTTAATTGATCCTGCATTCCGGTAAATGTTTTTTTGTAACATCCCTCGCAAAGAAAAAGGGAAAGTTTTAATTATTGAGAAAGCCCCGATTTTATTTCATTGGCCACTTTTTCCAAAAAGTAAAAATTTGGCATTTTTGAAACCGTAGTTGCTTTTTTCTAAGTTAACTGATATTTTTAATTGATCCTGCGGGATGGTAGACGTTTTTTGTAAGACAGAAGCTCTTATCAAACATCCGGAGCAAAGAGAAGTAGAAAATTTTAATTATTGAGAAGGCCTTGATTATTTCGTTGGCCACTTTTTCCAAAAAGTGGAAATTTGGTATTTTTGGAATTGTTGATGCTTTTTTCTAAGAATGCTGATATTTTTAATTAATTTTACTAGCCAGCAAACTTTATTTTTTAATAAGGAGATTTATATAAAAAATTCCCCGCAAAGAAAAGTAGGAATTTTTAATTATTGAGAAAGCCCTGATTGATTTCATTCAGGGCTTCACATTCATTTCACTTTTTTCCAAAAACTGGAAATTTGGCATTGTTGCAATCGTTGTTCCGTTTTTCTGCTAAGATTACTGGTATTCTTAATTGATTATGACTGACCAGCAATATATATGAACTGTGTCAATGGGTGCAGTGTGTTGAAGATTCAAATATCGCAATTATGTGTTTGAATTTAACTTAAAATAAATTTTATATCTGGTATTTCCTTTTAGTATCTTAACAGATGGGAATTCTATGTTTTACGTGCGCTTTAGCGCGCGTATATTATTGCTAGTAAGTAAATAATTCTTAAGGAATTGCAAATAGGAAGCATAAATTATGAATCTTGGCTTTCAAAGTAATATGAGAAAACTGCGCTGGCTATTTCAAAATCATAAAAGAAGGCTATTTGCAGAAAGAGCCTTCAGAATTAAAAACGATCTCATTCGTATAATGAATGCAAAGTAGGTTAATACTCGTGTAAGAACGGGAGCGACTGCGAATTATCAAATATCATGGAAAGTACGGAAAACACACGTGCCCCAAGTAAAATTTTTAATGACTTTGCTCTGAAATTTTGTTTTCTACCCTGGTTTTAAAGTCTTTCTTTATGAAAAAAGAGAAACTTGGCAAAGTACTCTAAAATATAAATTAAAAACTCTACGTGCTGAAAGCTGTATTAAATATTGTCCATTGCCCATCTTCATTAGGGAACATTTTTCTGTACTAAAAATGTTTCTCTTAATTCTTTCTTTTTGCGAGCTGTTTACTTCTCGATTTTATCTGTTTTTAAGTAATTTTTTTCTTTTTAAGGTATTTTCTCTTTGTGTACCTACACGTCTACCGCGTGTAGGTACACAAAGCAAAATTTACGGCTGGTTGAGTAATTAAATGCAATTAATGTTTGCCTCATAAAGAGCTCACCTGTATGTTTGTAAATCGAGTTGACCCTCTGCACGTGCCTGGTCATAACTTCGATGCAAGCTTCCTCCGTGCCGTATCGAGCAAAGAACTGATGATCAGCTTGTAGATAAAGCATACACGTAGTTTTCCGAGGATCTACAGTTGCCCGTTTCTTCAAATGCCTGGCGAAACGTTCTCTGTATATTCTGTAAAGCCAACAAATAATAATATTGATATAAGGGTGAATTTAAAAGAAAAATTTATCGCAAACGTAAACATAAGATATTTCTTCCTTTATCCACTTCATATTTATATTGTACTCATATCTACATATACTGAGAAAATGATTTGTTTGAATGCGTTTTGTTTGATTCAGACAACAAAATTTCTTTAAATCACACTAATTTTTTGTTTAAATAAAACATTTTATATCATTGACATACAATCAAATAAATGTTATGTTTATTTCAAAGAAATTTAATTTAAACTTAATTTAAATAAATTTTGTTTCATTCCAACAAATACTTAATTCAAATAAAAATTTGTGTAAATCAAGTAGGTTTTTTGTTTTACAAATTTGTAATTGGAATCGTAAAAAATAGTCACTCGAAAAATTGTAACACAACAAAAAATTTCTAAACTTCAGAACATATATGGAATATGAATATAAAATTATGTTTAGTTATTTTAAAAAAGTTTCCTAAATTGATTTCAGTAATAATGATAAGAGTGAAAATCAAAAAGTTGGAATTTTTCGAATTTATACTTAATAAAAGAAAAAGTATTTTCAATCCGTACAAAACCTTTTTTTTGTTCATATTAATCACAATTAGTCTAAAAATAATTATAAGCGAGGTGAAGAAATGCGTTCTTATTTTCTATTCAAAATTTTTTTAAATTTAATCACAAAATGTTGTTTTCAACGATTTACAATATTTCTCAAGTTTAAATAACAATTAGATCTTCTTTTAGAGCCTTATATAATGTTATTCTATCATAAAAACATTGTAAACAAAATAAAATGTTGCTTTAAAATTATTAATAGTACATTTCGATACGTGTGTGAGAGGTGATTATTTAGCGCACGAGACGTTTTTCGCACGAGCGAAGC
>JBAGKK010011753.1:0-12010 GCA_037177015.1 Euceroptres primus
ATATATATATATATATATATATATATATATATCAGAGAATTACAAGAGAACAGCAAAACAATTAGCTATGTAATACATATGTGACGCTCCACGAGAAAAGTGGACTAACGCGGAAAAATAGAATTTTACAGGGTGATCGGTAGAGGTCGAGCCTATTTAGAAGTGAAAGGTAACTCCCGAAAATCTGTCCCTACACTTACAACTACACTCTCACTCATCTTTTGAGGTTCGGCAGGCGAAACCGCGCGTGAGCTTGTAGTGATGAGTGGTGGGAGGTATTTTCGTTAGTCCAGAGTCTCGATAAAAAATGCGCTATTTAAAGACTCCTGGAAAGATGTTTTTTTTATAGGAAATAATACTCGAAAATTTTTTATCATTTTTGTGCACGATAGAGCAAGTAAAAAGCTATCAATAGAGACAATAAGAGGATTTTCGATTTTTTCCGCGTAAGTCCCCTTATCCAGTGGCACGTCACATATGTATCCAATATTCTCAGCAGTTAATTTTCTCGATAACACTAATTATATATTTTGACAGTTAACATCATCGTTTCGAGATTCGGTGCTTTTAATCTATCGAGATCACTCTCTACAAAATTGTCCGGATCCGAAATAATATCTGATGAATTCCTTTCCCTGGTCGATTCGGTTTTACAACGAGGACGTTGGTGCTTCCGAAATATGGACGGGCGCGATGAAAGAGTTCGTGTTCTTTACTATTCCAGGTCTGAACGTTACCAAGATCCTTGGAAGACTGCGAATTTAATTTGGCCCTACTCGCCCTCGTCGGTGCGTCACGAGGTCAAGCGCGGTAGGGATTTTTGTTTATTGAGGAAATTGGTATTGGCCAGAGGTGATATTGTTAGAGGTGATTAGGTTTTTCATACGTGTGTCTGTCCAATCGCTGTCAGCACTTGCAAAATTTTGTGTTATTGCTGTCCTCACTAAGTTGTGTTAAGTTCACTGACCATTAATTTATAAAGGCAATTATTCTCGACCAGTTTATTTTATTAGTAACTGGTCTAGGTTTAATTAATAGTATTTGTTTAAACCTTTAGTTATGGAGGAAATTTTAGGAATAAGTAATTCCTTAAGCAAGTTTGTTTGTTAGTAAGAGCACGTGGAGTTTGACAGATCCATAACGTTGATGCTCAGTGGCTAGGATGGTGAGGGAAGGAGAGAAGCATGGCTGCACCTCGCGTTCAACAGCCGAGATGCAAGTGACTATAGCAGGCGGCATATACATATTATTTCCGCGGTGCGTGTGAGTGGACACAAGCATTGTAAATAGTGGAAGGCAGTGGCATGGCCCTTGCACGTGTGTGTATGTGTGGCGAGAGTAGGTTCAGCGCGAGTTATCTCACTCTCTGTTCTTCCTCCGCGCAGTTCATTATACTCTTTCTCGTTCTCTTATTTCTCTTTCCTTGTACATTACATTATACGTTCACTCATTCTCCTTCTCTTTCTTTCCTTACACATTGTGTTACACGTTCTCTCATTCTTTCATTGCTTGCTTTCATCCCTTAAATTTTTAATAGCGATTGAGCGCCCTTGCACTCTCGCGCATATTTATTATTGTAATTACCGGATTTTGATACATATTTATTCTAGCAAATTTTGTCCAAATTATTTTTGCAAAATCTTCGTGAGTACCTGAAAGGATGCTAAAAAAAAGGATACAGAATTTCCTCAATCTCTTTTCTGGGATTTCTAGCTTTTGTACTTTACTTTAAACTTTGTAATTTAGAATAAAATAAAATCTTCTTCTTCTTTATACAGCTTCAGTAAATTGTGATTTTTGTGTACTACAGACTACAGTCACAACTTTTGCTAATCAGATGCGCAAGCGTTTTAAATCATGTGATGAAGCAAGCATTGGTCGATTACATCGATATTGTTAGTTGCCACGTCAAAAGAACTGTAAAACACTAAAACGCTGTTTCGTGACTCAAGTCTGGAGCCTTCGCCAGGAATTGTGGCGTGATAATTTTTTTTGTGTTTCAAGTTCTGGTTTCAGGATTTTTAGTTCATAGAACTTCTTCCGTCCGGCGCCAGGTGATAATTCCTCCTTGGGAAACTGCCCACCGCCTTGAAAAGGAACTTAACCTAAGACTACAACGCTATTTTTCCCTTGTCCTCCATCTAGCTCAGCTTTCCCGGAGAGTGTCGCGGGTCAAAGAGAACCTGAAAATTTTATGCGTGCTTAGACAGGAGAGAGGGGAGGTCCGGGATGTATGTGATGTCGCGTGAGGTCGTGTTTATCGGGTTAGTCCGACAACTCAACCCGACCCGATAACCCAACCTGACTTGACAATACAACCCGACCCGAAAGCTCGAAAACCAAAAATAGCCCAAAAGTTCAATTTAAAAATTTCCAAAAATTTCCAGTAGACTCCCCGTGCGTTAGTATGTATTTCAGTTAGGGAATTTACTTTTTTGTTCTAATAATTATAAATTCTTATAGGATTTGGAATTGCTAAGGAAATCATTACAAAAAATTAATTTGTTACCAACCAATGCCAGCGAATATCCATCGCAAAAATTGAAAGCGAGAAAATCAAGGATTTCAAGCAACCAAACTTTTTCTATATTATTCAGGCCTCAATTTCGCATTGGAAACAATACTAAAGAAAGCCACACTAAAAACCCGATGTCCACAAATAGCAACAGAAGCTTTGAAGACGCGTCCGAGGAATTACCACAGGTATTCGCTAAAATTTTTTTACAGCAAAGTATGATGGGTATTGGTTAATAAAGTTGGTTTTTGGGCCCAGCCAAGGATAATAGCCCCTAGCCGATCTTAAAGAAATACGCATTAAATGATAGATTATTGTTGACAATATAAGTATTGAGTTTCAATTTTGCCTTTTTTTCTTTGAAAATGAAAGAAAAGTTTTTAAATAAATATTTTCAACTAACGGTCGTCTTTAAATTGCAATTGGGCCGTTGGCCTATGGAATTTGAATAATTTTCTATGGACGCATGTGACTTTGAAGCACTGTTTGCGTTTATGTACAGGGGTATATGTGCTTGAGCACATTCAAAGTAAAGGTTTAAGCGGATTGCTACAGATCAGTGAAAATAAAAATTATATCTGTAAACAATTCATAACTACAATCTAAACTCACTATAGTCACAAACGAACAACCCCTGAATGAATTAACGCAGAATCAGCCTTAAGAACAACCTTTAAATCGATTAGTTTACTTTTTTTTTGTTATTTTAGATATTGGGATAATTCCTAAAGTGTACCCAACCCCAAAAATCCGGTTATCCGATCGGGATTAAACTTGCACAAAGTTTAGTCCTATTAGATAGTACTTTTCACCAAAAAATAGATCACTTTAGTCAAAAAACTCTTCGAGCTAGAGGAGATGAAGTTTTTGGAATTTGTGCTAACAGACTATATATATATCCTTTTCAGTTAGACACTTGTGAAAAAAAGTTTTTCGATTTCAAAATTTTCTTTTCGTGAAAACAATTTATACGACCTTCAAGAGTGAGAAGGTGAGTTGCCTAAAATTATTCTTAAAGAATATGAATTTTACAACCCTTTTAATCGTAGCGGTACGTCCCAAAAAGTGAAAAATACGGCATTTTGGTATGAGGCGAACTCGTTTTGCACAGTTGTTAATTAAGGCAAAAAAAGTGATTTTATATAGAGTCAAAAAAATTTCTCTTATGGTTCGTCTTATTGGTAATTTTTCACTCCCTGGGTGCAAAAGATTTTATAAAGAGAGTCAAAAAAATTTCTCTTATGGTTCATTTTAGGGGTAGTTTTGCACCCCCTGGGTGCAATTTTTTCCTATTCAAACCGATTTTGATACAAATTAGTATGAGGGGAGTTTTGAGGGTCCTGGTTTCATATTTAATATCCAAAATAAAAAGTTCAAAATGGTGGAATCAAAATAGCGATCATTTAATTAAAATTTTAGGTAAAAATACGAAAAACGGAAAAATATCAAACGTAGGATCTAAAACATATGAAATACGTAGAAAATAAAATCAATTAACAGCAGCTTCAAAGTCAAAAATCCATTTATTGTGACCAACAAACATAATTATTTCTTAAGGGTGAACGTTAAACGACTTTGAAAATTGTCGACTGGTTACGAAATTTTTCTAAGTCCAAACCCGCAATTCTTACGGCATTGGATAATATGGTTATTCAATTCTATTTTTTGTTGAGATGAAATTAAATTGCATTTATGGGTACTGACGTGGTGTCGCAGTCGATATAATTTTGAAAATTGTTGATAGGACACAGTTTGTACTGAAAGTATTCCATAAATTCGAAGGAAGCAGGCAAAAATTTAGAAAGAGATGTCCGATAGAAATATATTTTTTGCACAACACCGACACTTTTGACGAAATCGGAGCGCAGGCCCCGAATTCCAAGACTTTCTTCTTCATTATGATAATAAGAATTTTGCCATTTGTTGCGGTAAACGGCGTCAAAATCGAATCTTGGGAAGTCATAATCCAGAAGAAGAGAACTCGTAAATCTGAGTTCTAAATTCATTCCAAGTAGACGAAACTTGGTCACACTTGCAAACAATATATTTTCACTAACAACACCGAATCTTTTGACAAAATCGGAGCGCAGGCACAGAATTTCAACACTTCATTCTTCATTATGATTAGGAAGTCAATACTATTATTGAATGAGCTCATAGGTCCATGGTGAGATTGACCATGTCTGGTCTGATGGCTTAGGCGGTAGCTTGCTTGGATTATAGGCGGAAGGCTGCACCTTCGATTCTCGCTGCCATCATATTTTTTCATTTTATTTAATTATATGCTTATTTATTTAATTCTTTGTAACATTTATTAACATTATGTACATATTATAATTTTTAACAATTGTTTTTAATTGAAAATTCGCTTTTTCGGAGGCTTCATATTTTTCTTCTCAAAAAATATTTTTTATGTGAAAAGTATTTATTTTTATTTTTGTTTATAAGCATTTGTAAGCATTTATGTTTTATATTGAAAGTATGAACGTAGTCTTTTGAACAAGTTTTGAGTTATAGTCATTATAGTATTATTATATATTATTATATATAAAGAATAATTAGATGAAATTTTCAATGAAATTTGTCCTTGAAATATCTGTACCACTTTCTGAAATAAAGTCAGTAATACGCAAATTGTTAGTGACATATATTAAATTATATATGATAATAATATATAACAATACTATAATGGTTATAACTCAAAACTTATTCAAAAGACTACGTCCATACTTTCAAGAAAAAATATGAATACTTACAAATGCTTTTGAAAATAAATAAGAATTAATAATTTTCATATAAAAAATACTTTTCGAGAAGAAAAATGATAAAACTCCGAAAAAGCGAATTTTCAATCAAAAACAATTGTTAAAAATTATAATATGTACATAATGTTGTTAATTATTACAAAGAATTAAATAAATAAACATATTTTTAAATAAAATGAAGAAAATATGCCGGCAGTGAGAATCAAAGGCGCAGCCTTCCGCCTATAATCCCAGGAAGCCACCGCCTGAGCCATCACACCAGTTGAAAGCCAATCTCGCCATTTATCCTAACCAATTACCAAATTCTTATTATTATAATGAAGAATGTTGTGTTGGAATTCTGGGTCTGCGCTCCGATTTCGTCATAAGTGTCGGTGTTGTGAATGAAAACATATTGTATGCAAGTGTGATCAAGTTTCATCTGCTTCGAATAAATTCAGATGTCAGATTTTTTATCTCTCTTAATCTGGATTAAGACTTCCCAAGATTTGATTTTGACGCTGTTTACCGAAACAAATGGTCAAATTCTTATTATCATAATAAAGAATAATGTCTTGGAATTCTGGGCCTACCCTTCGATTTCGTCAAAAATGTCGGTGTTGTGCAGAAAATATATTTCTGTCAAATGCGGTTTTTCTTATCGGCCATCTCTTTCTAAATTTTCGTCTGCTTCCTGCGAATTTATGGAAAACTTTCAGTCGCAACTTTGTTATATTAACAATTTACAAAAGTCGCCATATTGGATCCGCCATTTTGAATTTATAAATTCTGTTATCAGATTTGGATTCAGAGACACCAAAAACCTGAAGATAGTCATTTTTATGAAAAGTCAACAATTTTTAAATTTTTGATCCGCCATATTGGATCCGCCGTTTAGAATTTTGAAATTCTGTTATCAGATTTGGATTTAGCAACTCCAAAAACCTTATGCTGCATACTTCAATAAAATTGGAATAGTGTAAAATAAAATCTCTGAATGAAGGCGAAAAAAAGCTTTGATTTATGGCTTCGGATATGACAAAAAACATACATTTTCTCATGTTATGAAACATAGCGATGAAAATATGCAATTCTTTGGTAAATTTCTTCAATATAGGAACACCTTTTAGGTTGTATTATAGCCGGAACATTAAAATTATTTTCTTTTTACTAAAAAACAAGTGGCTTCGGATAAGACACGGAATTATTACCCGCGACAAAATAATAATTTCAATTATTTATTGTAAACAAACTTTTACACTATATTAACTAATATGGGTAGAAAATAAACATAGATGTCTGAACTTTAATTTCATGTATATTAAAGCTTTATTAAGGGTACATTCTACTTTCTCGACTTTAAAGAATCGAATTTTTTTTCTTGCCTAATTCAAAAATATGGAGTATATGGTGACAAAATAGGTGAACAAAATTCGATATAATTTAGAAGCTACAGGTCTATATAGTGACTTTAAACTCTTTTTTCGCGAAGCGACATTTTTTTTTGTACGACGGGCGTAATTAAAAAAATACTTAACGACTCACTCCAAAATTTAAATATGTTACTTTGCACATTAGTGGCTGTATTATAAACAAGAATCAAGTTGATTAGTCCATATTTACCATTTTTTTCCATGAATTATAGGGGGAAGAAAGTGCTTTTTTCAGCATTTTCAAATTTCAAAATCGGCTATTTCGAAAACATTTCATCAAATTCTTTCATTCTAGTTCATACTATAGACATACTAATACAAATTCAAAATCTATTTTAATTTTTTTCTGACGCTTCAGTAGACTGAGCCTCGGTCGATACATCAGGGTTCTACCTTACAATCCTGGAATCAAATGAGTCATGACGTCACTAGCCGACAGATGGTGACACCGTTGCAAGTTAACGACATTCGCTATTAATCGATAATGTAGATTTCTGACGTGAACTAAACCTCGGTAGCTACATCAGAATTCTACCTTATCGACTTGAAACCCAATGGGTTATAGCGTAATTTGCCGACAGATGGCGCATCCAATGAAAGTTACCGACGGTAGATATTACCTTCAGTCGATAATACCCTCAGTCGATATAGCTATCGGCCGGCAATGCAGATTCCTGTCATGGACTAGGTCGCGGTCGGTACATCAGGGTTCTAAATTACCGACCTTTTACTAAATAGGTAATAGCGTCACTTGTCGATAGATAGCACCACCACCGCAAGTTACTACCAGTCGATATTACCATCGGTCAATATTACCTTCAGCCGATAATACAGACTCCTAGCATGAACTGGACCTCGGTCGATACGCCAGAGTTCTACCTTACCGACATTAAACCAAGCGAGCCGCGACGCCACATGCCGATAGACAGCACTCTCACAGCAAGTTAGTAACAAGCGATATTACCCTCGGTCGGCATAACTCTCAGCTGATATTACCCTCAGTCGATAATGCAGATTCCAAACATAAATTGAGCCTCAGTCGATACGACAAGATTCTAAATTACCGACCTTCAACCAAGATAGTCATAAACTAAATGGGCTGTGACGCCATTTACCAACCGAGCAACGAACTTTACGTTGACTATACCACTTGCCCATAGATTGCGCCACCGCTACAAGTTAACGCCATTGGTATAACCCTCGATTGGTATTACTCTCAGACGATACGTCAAAGTTATAACTTACCGGCCAAACTGGTGTTTGCCTTTGCAACTACTTAATTGAATCTCCCGCGTCTCGAATTCGTGAATTTGTATTTTTAGCACGTACATAGATATTGACAGCTATTAAAAGGTGGTGCCAACTTAATCGTTATCTCTGAAAATTATTGTCTGGACTATTAGCAGTTATTGACACTTGACAATACAGACATCAACCTACTCCTACGCCACTCTGAACTTGACTGCAAGTGAGGCTATGTCCAACGAAAATTTACCGACTGTCGATATTACCCTCAATCAGTAATACAGATTGCGAGTATTGGTACAGCCTTAATCAGTATGTAATTGATTTACTTTACCGACATCAGACCTCTACTGGAGAATACCTCTGTTTTATAAATTAAAGTGATAAATCTTAAAACACTATTTTATGAAGCCCTTTTCTAATTCAACCCTTTCTTTTAGACTCTATTATTCACATTTAAATGTTTGCCGAGCGAAAACATCCTGCAATTGTTTTCAAACAATTCATCCCTTCTAGTTTAGCATAAGTTAGGCATAAGTTCTATATTGTGAGTGTTAACATTATTGGAGCATGCTGTATCCTGCAGTGTCATCTTCATAGTGAAATTGATCAAATATTTCAATATAGAAAAAGAAAAGAAAACCATGGACAAAGAGGATCCAAAGGTAATTTGAATCTAACTTAGAAGTTATTAGAAATCTAAACTGAAGCTAATTTTTAAGTTTTATTCATAATTAATGAACAAGTAAAAGTTAACTTAAACTAAAATTAAATAAAAACTAATATGAAATTAATCATAATTCTAAACTAAACTGAAGCTAATTAACAATCTAAAGTTAATTAAAAAGAAAACCAAAGCTAATCATAATCTAAATTAGAAGTAATTAGAAATCTAAACTAAAGCTAATTGAAATCTAAACTACAGTTAATTAAACATCTAAGCAAAAGCTTATTTAAATCAAACTTAGCAGTAACTAAAAATCCAAACTAAAGCTAATTAAGAGAAACAATAAAAGTTAACTCGAAATACTAACTAAAATTAAATTAAAACTCGTATAACATTAATAATAATCTAAACTAACACAAATAAAAAAAATCAAAATTAAAATTAATTTAATATCTAAACTTAACCTGATCATAATCTAAATTAGAAGTAATTAAAAAGCTAATTAAAAATCTATACTGAAATCAATTATAAAAACTAAACCAAAGCCAAGCATAATCTAAATTGGAAGTAATCAAAAATCTAAACTAAAGCTAATTACAAATCTAAACTACAGTTAATTGAACATCTAAACCAAAGCTCATTTAAATCTAGCTTAGAAGTAACTAAAAGTCTAAACTAAAGCTAATTAAAAGAAGCAATAAAAGCCAGCTTGAAAGACGAATTAACATTAAATTAAAACTAGTACAAAATCAATCATAATCTGAACTAAAACATATAAAAAAATCTAAAACTAAATTAATACAATATCTAAACCAAAGCTAATCATAATCGAAATTAGAAGTTATTAAAAAACTAATTAAAAATCTATACTGAAGTCAATTAAAAAATCTAAACCAAAGCCAAACATATTCTAAATTAGAAGTAATTAAAAATCTGAACTAAAGCTAATTATAATCTAAATCAAAGCTGGCTTAAGAGACTAACTAAAATTAAATTAAAACTAATTCAAAATTATTAATAATCTTAACTAAAGCTAATTAAAATATAAACAAACGCTAATTAAGAATTTAAACGAAAGCTAATTAGAAATCTGAACTAAAATTAATGAAATATCTTAACCAAGGCCAATCATAATCTAAATTAAATGTAATTAATCATTTATACTAAAGTAAGAAATATAAACGAAAGCTAATATAAAAAAAACATATTGAAGTCAATTTAGAAAAAAAAACTGCATCAAATCAATTTATCCTAAGCTAATTAGAAGTAATTAAATGTATAAACGAAAGATAAACCAAAATTAATTAAGCGTCTAAATCATGGCTAATTATGATCAAAATTACAAGTTTGTACAAATTTAAATAATGCTAATTTAAAATCTAAACTAAAGTTAACTGAACACCTAAACCTAAGCTTATCACAATCTAGTTAAAAAGTAATTTAAACAAACCTAAACTAAAACTAACTGTAATCTAACTTAAATCTAATTTTAAAGTTAAGATAGAATCTAAAATTTCTAAATCTTTAAAAAATAAAACAAGAATTGTAGGTGAAACTTATTTAAAAACTAGATTAAAATCAATAAATTAAAGCTCTTATGAAATCTAGATTAAAACTAATTAAAAAGTAATCACAATCCAAATTTAAAGTGATTTAAAAGTATTTAAAATCTAACCTTATTTTTAATTCAAAATTTAATTTTTTTATATATTGCTATTTTTCAGGTGCCTATAGACATGAAATACGATTCAACACGGTCTGGCTTTTCAGATATGCTTTAAACTGTGTCCCATCTCAAGTTATAACTCCAGTCAGATCCCCACATATACCTTCTTATATGCTTTAAATCAAATTGCAATTCATGTCACCTCAATTCATGCCGACTCAATTTATACAACCACCATCAATGCATTCGATCTACAAGCCTCAAACCCATCATCTGCTTACATTCCAACGTATTTTTTTTTACAACACAACCATCATCAAGTCTACCTCTTCCAACCTTATCTCAAACAAGTCCATCAGCTGCACATTCGTTAACACTATTATCAATAGCTCAAAAATCATCATCTTACAGCTTCATCATATCCTTATGTACCAACTTCATTACCCCACATCAACCGCATCCCGATCAACAGTCCAGCCAACCCCATCAACATCTGCAATCTAACCAATGCCATCAACATCAACAATCCCACCAACATCATGAACAACCATCCTTAACGCCTGTTCTTAATGAAGAAGGCAATCAACCGCCTGAAAGTGTTGAAGATGCGTTACTGTTGAATGATGATGACGATGATGATGATGAATAAGCTTGATGAAACAAAAGAACAGGATAGCGAAAAGTTATTTTAATAGAACTCTATGCTCTGAAGCCATTCAAAAGAAAGGTCACAAAGCCAAATAAAGTGACAACTTCTAAGCCTCCTAAGCAGCAGAAAAAAAGCAGTCCAAGAAAAATCGGCTCTTTGATATAGTTCTTCAACACCTGAGGCATTGAAATCAGTTCTGTAACCTTCAATCCTCATCACAAGAAACTGTTGTTGTTGAAAGCTTGTAACACCTCTCATACTCCATCCCTTTTACATAAATTTAAACCCACTCTCACAGAGTTTTACGCATGCGCAGAAAGTGGAAGACCTTTGTACATGTGCAGATAGAGTAAAACAACTTTGCATTTGTAAAAAGAAAGTAACTTAGACTATCATAAAGTTAATTTTAAAATTATTTTAAAACTTATAAAATGAATTTATATCTACCTTATCTAAGTTTAATCTAATTAAGCTAAGACTAATAAAGAAACTTAGGCTATAGTAATACTTGATTAGAAATTAATTTTGGACTAATTAATCTAATTTTATCTAATCAACTTTAAGATGGTCAAACTAACATAAACTATCTTAAAACTGATAGGAGAGAGAATTGGGATTCAAAAAACCAAAAATATATCCATTAAAAATATTTATTGTTAACCTAGTCTTTTAAATATAAAGTTCGCATTGATTACAAAAATCTGTATGTGTAATGTTGTCAACATAAGTTTAATATTAGTTCAAAGTTAAAGTAACTATAGTTTAAAGTAAATTTAATTATAACTTAACTATGGTTTAATGTTAAATTAACTATTCTTTAACTATAACTTGAGCTTGTATTGAACTATTCGAACATGAATAATTAGACAATAGGCTGCTGTATTAGCTAAGAAGTTATTACTAGATTTAAAATTCTAGCCGTACATCCACTGAAGTTTGATTTAAAAGAAAAACTCATTTTGTTTTAAGTGATCAATTACAATAAGTGAAGCACCATCCTTAAAAATACTCTTTTTTAGCAAAAGGTTTAGCCTCTTTCCCATAGTATGAAGTTTGAAAATTAGTATACGCTTCATACAATAATGCAAACT
>JBAGKK010011764.1:0-12010 GCA_037177015.1 Euceroptres primus
ACATAACGCATAACCAGAACACTCAAAACGAACTGATACGAACCGACGCTGACCAACGCGTAGACTACTGCGTCACTCTTACGCACTTTGTTGCTACGCTACCGCTGAGCTCCGAGTTCAGCTTTCCTCGTCCCCTCGGACCCCTTGCCAAAATTTTAATGTGTTCGTATGTATAAACTGCTTCCTGGAAGCAGTATTTCGCGCGGCAAAGAACCGCGCGTTCAGTGTGTATGGAATTACTTTGAATTGTTTTGAATTATTTTGTATTATTTTGAATTATTTTGTATTATTTTGAATTTTTTGAATTATTTGGTATTGTTTTGAATTGTTTTGAGTTACAAATTGGTTTGAATTATTTTGAATAGTTCTGAATTATTTTGAATCATTTGGAATTGTTTTGAATTATTTTGAAATTATTTGGATTTGTCTTTAATTGTTTTGAATTATTTTGAATTATTTTGAGTTATTTAGAATTCTTTGGAATGCTTTCAAAGTCCCTTAAATTATTTTGAATTCCCTTGAAATCTTTTGAATTATTTGGAATTCTTTTGAATTCTTTTGAATTCACCTTGTATTCTTCGAATTCTTTTGAGTTGTCTTGAATTATTTGGAATTATTTTTAATTCCTTTGAATTGTTTTAAATTATTTGGACTTTTTAATACATACATATCTAATTTTTTAATACATCTAAATAATAAATTATTTAAAATTTGTTGAATTGTTTTAAAATATTTTGAATTTGTTTGAATTCCTAGTGGGTACAAGTTCCACAAAACGTATTTAGAACGTCCCAAAAAATTCCTATGACAGAACAAAAAATTTTATATGCATTTTCTTCGTGTGAAAGGTACAATTAATAAAAATATCTCTTAAAATTGATAAAGTTCGAAACGTTGCCTATCAATACTAAAAGATGTTTTTATTAATTAGACCTTTCACACGAAGAAAATATATGTACTATATATGTTATAGTAAATAAAACTGCAAAATTGGTCGGGAAAATGAAAAATTTGGTCGGGAAAAAACCGGGCAAACCCCGGGAATTTCAAATGGCCTGATCGCTAGACACCCTCACTTAATAAGGCTTACTAATAAATTCATTTAGTTAGTTTACTAAATGAATTTGTTGTTTTTTACTGAAAAATAGTGATTTTTTATTAAAGATTAGTAGAAATGCTTCCTAAAGCAATTGATGAACGACTTATTAGTAGAAAACTACTAATTCTTCTTAGAGAGTATTTCCTTAAAAAATAGTTTTTTGAGCTTATACTGATAAATTCAGTTAGCTAAACTCAAGAATTTCATAAATCGTGTAGTATATATTTTATATGGTTCATTTAGTTGTATAAATAATTTCTATCGTACAGGTTAAAGAAAAAAATATTTTTTCCATGAAAGTTTATGGTAGTAATTAAAAAATGATATCTGGAAAAATTTACTTTTTACCTGGAAAACCTGGAAAAGTTCTGGAATATTTTTAAGGAGAAACGCTAGACACCCTAGTTTATGTTTCGTTACAATGTAACGAAACATAAACTTTCTTCTTCAATTCAAAATTTTGTGAATCCTTAAGATAAAATTTGAGAAGAAAAAAAATTCAAAAAATTCCAAGATCTGGAATTTTTTTAAGGAGAAGCGCTAGACATCCTAGTTTATGTTTCGTTATAATGTAACGAAACGTAAATTTTCTTCATCAATTCAAAATTTTTTGAATCCTCAAGCTAAAATTTGTTATGTCTCCTTTTAAGTGAAATTTATAATTGTACTGAAATTTTTTCAATTTTTGAGTTAAAATATTTCATTTCTGCGGCTTCCAAATGAGTTTTTTCACTCCGAGAAAAGTTTATATTTAGTTTGAAGTTGGAAAGAATGATGTTTCGATTAAATTTTACGGGAGTTTAAATAAAGAATTAAGAGTTAGACTCACCCACGCAACTTGGCAAAGTTTGAACACTCTCGTTCCATCGACCATTTTTACAAAAGATTGTTCTCGTTCTTTGTTTCGTGTCCGGAAACATCGTGCCCATTCGACACAGGAAAGTTCTGGAATCAAGGGTTCCGTTCGATACGTAACTTCCGTTTGGTGCTGATATATCAGGACAGCCCAAAACTGCAATAAAAAACGTTTGTAAATTTATTTAATAATTTTGTCAAATTCGCAAATATTTTTCACTTTACTTTTTAGAAGAATTTTCTGCTCTTTCTATTTCTGTTAGAAATTTATCCAGTCAAAAGCAATTCATTTCTTTAATTAATTTCCTAATTTAATTAATTATTAATTAATTTAATTTAATTAATTTAAATTTAATTAATTTAATTCTTTAATTTCTCAATTATATTTCTTTAATCAGTTTAAATTAATTATCTAAACAGTTTAATATAATTAGTTGAATGAATTCAGAATTATTCAGTATTCTGGCAAAGAAAATTTCACTGAATTAGTGTATCTTTTTCTCAGAATATGAATTTATGTTAGAAATTAAGTTGAACAATGAAACTCAAACTATGGTAGAAAATTTAATTCCGCGTAGGAAGATTTTATAGAAATTTTATCATTCAGAAACATCTTTCCACGTCGGATTCCGAATCCAAATATAAAATATCTGGTTTTATCAGCGAAAAAATGTATCTCATGATTTATTAATTCTCCTTTTTAAAAATAACTCATCTCTCTACTAAGTGTTTCAACTGATAATAAACTTACGTAAAAACGTCGACCTTTCAGCGGTTTCCGCGCGCGTGAAATGCTCAACTTTTCACGTGAATGCGTCTTCGATCTCACATGATATATATATTTCTTATCGCAACAAACTTCGCGAACAGAAACGTTATTCTGGATTGAATTGAATTTATTGAATTCACGTAGGTCAGTTTTTCATTTCTCATGCCTCAAAGGGGAAGAGGTAATACTTCAAAAAAATTGCTCTTGTTGTTTATATTAATATTTACATTTAATTTATATTAATATTAAATTAATTCTCTTAGCACCAACAAATTAAATCAATTATTACGTTAAAAGAAATTAATTGTCAAATGCAAGTATTAAAATTAATTATATGAAAAATGTTTAGATACCTTTATATTGCAAAAAAAATCCTCGCGCGGGATACAATTTCTCTGATGCAATGATGTCAACTGTTACTAAATTCGTATTTGAAATTACAGTGACTCCAGCAATGGTTCCACAATTTTCGAAAATTGTACTTCCGCTGTCTCTTATCCTTACAACATCCACACAACTTCCGTCTGGCTCATGATCTGAAATAAAAAAAATTTATAGGGTTAAATTTAAATTTCATTAACTATAATGAGATTAATTTCTTAGAAGTAGTTTAATTTATAGAAAAAATACAATAATTTGAATCAAACTTGTATCAATGGAGTTTACTTTCATATTTATGCAATTGCAAATATTTATGTTATTATTGATTTAATGAATTAATAAATTCATATTTTGATATGAATTTCCAGGCTCATGTTTTTTTGTTTTGAACTACTTTTTTGTGGAAATATAGAAGGTATAAGAAAGAAGATAAGAGCTTCAACCCTGAGAGATCAAAGACATCAAGTAGCAAATCCGACTCAAAAGCACTTACCTCGAATATGGAGGTCGTGAATAGTCAGCGCTATCCTATGACCAGGAAGAGATCTGAAGATCCACCCACAGGAATTTTCTCCGAGGTAATAGAGAGGATATCCTGGAGTTCTTATGTAGCCTTCCTCACCCCCCACGACCTTTACATGCATATTGCAATATTTTCGAATTTCCACTTCTGCAAAACAGTCAAAAAATTTTTATTAAATTTAATACACGCCAAAATCCTCTCTAAATTTTTTTTGTATCAGTTTTATGGATGTTTGGATTTTTATCTTGTTACAGAAACAATTTCATTTTATTTGACAAAATGTCATTTCATTCGCAATATTTTTATACAAATATTGGAAAGTCTTCAATAATACAATAAGAATAATCTTTTTTCATAACACAAAATTATCAAATAAAAAGTCACCGTCCTTGGAACATTTTTCCAAGGATGAAAATATGGCTTTTGAATTCCCTTCAATTCTTTTGAATTTTCTAAATTAATTTAAAGTCCCTTGAAATCTGTTTTCAGGGACTGAAAACAGATTGAAAATTAATGCAATAATTTTCATTATTTCATTATTTGGAATTCCATTGAAATTCTTTAAATTGTTTTTAATTACTCGGTATTACTTTGAATTTCTTTGAATCATTTGAAATTATTTTTAATTGTTATGAATTATTTGGAATCCTACTTAATTCTTTCAAATTGTTTTCAAGTGTTTGAAATTATTTTGAATTCTATTGAATTGTTTTGAATTATTCTTAATGATTTTGAATCATGTTGATTTCTTGAATTATTTTGAATTATTTGGTATTATTTTGAATTGGTTAGAATTCTTTTGAATTTGTTTGAACTATTTTGAATTGTTTCGAATTATTTTAAATTCTTTTGAAGAGTTTGGAAATATTTTGAATTATTTTGAATTTTTCAAAAAATAAAAAAAAAATAATTAAAAATACACGCCAAAATCCTCTTTAAATTTTTTTTGTATCAAATTTATGGATATTTGGATTTTTATCTTGTTACAGAAACAATTTCATTTTATTTGGCAAAACGTCAGTGATTTTATTTTTGATATTTTTATACAATTATTATTGGAAAGCCTTTTCAATAATACAATAAGAATAATCTTTTTTCATACCATAAAATTATCAAATAAAAGTCACATTTTTCCAAGAACATTTTTCCAAGGATGAAAATATAATGATCAAGAGGGCTTTTGAATTCCCTTGAATTCTTTTGGATTCTCTAAATTATTTTAAAATTCCTTCAAATCTGTTGAATTATTTGGAATTTACTTGAAATCTTTTGAAGTATTTTGAATTTCCTTGAAATATTTTAAATTGTTTTTAATCACTTGGTATTATTTTGAATTTGTTTGAATAATTTGTAATTATTTTTAATTCTTTTGAATTGTTTTGAATTAGTCTTAATGATTTTGAATTATTTTGATTTCTTGAATTATTTTAAATTATTTGGTATTATTTTGAATTGCTTGGAATTTTTTTGAATTATTTGGAATTCTTTTTAATTATT
Organism: Euceroptres primus; assembly: GCA_037177015.1. Classification (NCBI taxonomy): domain Eukaryota; kingdom Metazoa; phylum Arthropoda; class Insecta; order Hymenoptera; family Figitidae; genus Euceroptres; species Euceroptres primus. The sequence continues at coordinate 5,125 of JBAGKK010011764.1, forward strand.
TTGAATTTGTTGGAACTATTTTGAATTGTTTGGAATTATTTTAAATTCTTTTGAATAGTTTGGAAATATTTTGAATTGTTTTGAATTTCTGAAAAAAATTAAAAAAATTAATTAAAAATACACGCCAAAATCCTCTTTAAATTTTTTTTGTATCAGTTTTATGGATATTTGTATTTTTATCTTGTTACAGAAATAATTTCATTTTATTTAGCAAAACGTCAGTGATTTCATTTTTGATATTTTTATACAATTATTATTGGAAAGTCTTTTCAATAATACAATAAGAATAATCTTTTTTCATACCATAAAATTATCAAATAAAAGTCACATTTTTCCAAGTATGAAAATATAATGATCAAGAGGGCTTCTGAATTCCCTTGAATTCTTTTGAAAACACTAAATTTTTTTGAAATCCCTTGAAATCTGTTGAATTATTTGGAATTTCCTTGAAATCTTTTGAAGTATTTCGAATTCCTTTGAAATATATGGAATTTCCTTGAAATCTTTTGAAGTATTTCGAATTCCTTTGAAATATATTAAATTGTTTTTAATTACTCGGTATTATTTTGAATTTCTTTGAATCATTTGTAATTATTTTTAATTGTTTTAAATTGTTATGAATTATTTGGAATCCTTTTTAATTCTTTCTAATTGTTTTCAAGTGTTTGAAATTATTTTGAATTCTATTGAATTCTTTTGAATTGTTTTGAACTATTCTTAATAGTTTTAAATTATTTTGATTTTTTTAATTATTTTGAATTATTTGGTATTATTTTAAATTTGTTGGAATTCTTTTAAATTATTTGGAATTCCTTTTAATTCTTTTGAATTTGTTGGAGTTATTTTGAATTGTTTGGAATTATTTTTAATTATTTTGAAGAGTTTGGACATATTTTGAATGGTTTTGAATTTCTGCAAAGAATTAAAAAAAATTAATTAAAAATACACCCCAAAATTCTGTTTTTAAATTTTTTTGCATTATTCTTATGGATCTTTGGATTTTTCTTTTTTTCCATAAAAAATTTAATTTTATTTGGCAAAACGTCAGTGATTTCATTTGTAATATTTTTATATAAATATTGGAAAGTCTTTTCAATAATACAATAAGAATAAACTTTTTTCATAACATAAAATTATCAACTAAAAGTCACCGTCCTCGGAACATTTTTCAAAGGATGAAAATATAACGATCAAGAGGGCTTTTGAATTCCCTTGAATTCTTTTGAATTCTTTAAATTATTTTGAAGTCTCTTGAAATCTGTTGAATTATTTGGAATTTCCTTGAAATCTTTTGCAGTATTTTGAATTCCCTTGAAACCTTTTAAATTGTCTTTAATTATTCGGCATTATTTTGAATTTTTTTGAATCATTTGGAATTATTTTTAATTGTTTTGAATTGTTATGAATTATTTTGAATCCTTTTTAATTCTTTTCAATTTCAATTTTCAATTTCAGTTTATTAATCCTACAGTCCTAGGACCAATTACAGGATTACGTGTAAACATACGTTAAATTGTTTTCAAGTGTTTGAAGTTATTTTGAATTCTATTGAATTCTTTTGAATTGTTCAATTGTTTGAAGTTATTTTGAATTCTATTAAATTCTTTTGAATTATTCTTAATGGTTTTGAATTATTTTGATTTTTTGAATTATTTTGAATTATTTGGTATTATTTTGAATTGTTTGGAATTCTTTTCAATTCTTTTTAACATTTTGGAATTATTTTGAACTGTTTGGAATTATTTTAATTTTTTTGAAGAGTTTGGAAATATTTTGAATTGTTTTAAATTATTTGGAATTGAGTGGAATTGTTTTGAATTACTTGGAATTATTTTGAATTGTTTTGAATTCTTTGGAATTAATTTGAATTGTTTTGAATTCCTTTGAATTTCCTAGGTTTCTTTTGAATTCCCTTGAATTCTCTTGAATTCTCTTGAAATATTTTGAATTCTTTTAAATTATTCTTGTATACAATATCAAGAATCTACATTTCTCAACAAACCACTTTATGTAAATACAAACTTTTAAAAATTGGTTCACACATGCAATATTTCCACTTCTGCAAAAAATAAGAAAAATGTAATTAAAAATACACGCCGAAATTCTGTTTTTAAATTTTCTTGCATTATTTTTATGGATGTTTGAATTTTTATATTTTTACATAAACAATTTAATTTTATTTGGCAAATGTGATATTTGTGATATTTTCGTACAAATATTGGAAGGACTTTTACAATAAAGAATAACTTTTTTTCATAAAATACAATTTTCAAATAAAAAATCATTCTTGGAACATTTTTCCAAGGCTGAAAATTATTAGGAAAAGGATTTTTATATTCTTTTTTTCCAATAGAGCCCATTACCATCTGTTAGAATGTAAAATGTGTTGGGTTGTATTAGGGGGTGATTATATTTGTATGAATAGACACAAGTGTGTCCTTGCCCCAGTTTCTCTTGGGGGTGTGAAGATGGGTGGCTGGGAAAGTGGGAGAGAGGGATGAATATTGTGGATGGTGGGAGTTGGACCGATTGTAGGGCATCGAAGGGGAAATCGTTCATTTATTCTTCTACACTTGTATACATACACAAACACGATTTTCTGTGTCTTTTTTTATTTATCTTGATTTCCTCGGTATATCGAAAGATATCAGGTAGGGAGAAATGAAAACAAGAAGCTTTACAACCGCAACCCAGCTCGAGAAAAGAGAATTGAGAAAAGCATCTATAGAAATGTTTATTTCCATTTTCTACAGACAGAAACTCACTTTATAAAATGTATTTGCTATTTTAATTAAACAATAGTCAAATATGAAATACAAAACATTCAAATGAAATATAAAACTTATTAAATTCAAAACTGCAATTAAAAATACGAAATATTTGTATTTATTACAGTTTTATGTTACATTTTACTCCTGAAATATTTAGGAGATGTTTTATGAAAACAAAAGATTCGGATCGGATTGAATAAAAAATTGATGAGAATCTTTATCTCATCTAAATTGGAGTTGAAAGTTCAACATTTGAAAAGTTCGAAACGACGTTTGATTATTTTAGTTCCGAATCTTTCTACCATAAAAGATATGAAATTCTAAAGCTTAAGGAACGCCTACATAAAAGAATTGTGAAAAGAAAACGAAACAGGGACTAAAATTGAATTTTCTTGAGAGATGAATTTTTTATGTACATTATTAGCATAAATTTCATGTCCGCGAGTCTACATTGAAATGAGGGCTTAAGATTATTAAACATCGTGGGAGGGCACGTTTTTATTTTTCTTATGAATAAGATTCTGGGAAATAAGCTAGAGAATGAAAAGAAAAAAAGCATGTAGGTGTTTTTTCACACTTTGTACTTTGCCACAAGAGGTTTAGCCGACACAGCATTTTGCCGACTAAAGAGCGGAGGGATTTGGCTGAAAATGGACCATGCAGCAGCTTGCATTAATGTTTCCCCTAATTAGACACGTTCAGGGAAACGAGAAACTGATAATTTATGTATAATAGTAATTTTACAGTTTTCCCCTTATTTTTTTAATTCGAGATGAATTTTCTTTGATCCCTCCTATTTTCCAAATGAAATTTTTTTAAATGAAAATTAAGGAATTAATAACATCCCCCAGGTTATTTGCATTTTAGACACTAATTATTTCGGGAAGCTGCAATTTATTTTTAATTTTGATGATAGAGCTGGCTTTTGAAGTTTTATTTTAAAATCTTATTCAAGACTGCTAGTGACATCTGTTTGAAATACAATGAAACTTCTTATCACTGAGTTTAAACTTGTTATCACAAATTTTTTGAACTTTAGTTAAAAATTAATTTTCTTGTTTACTGAAAATAATTTTTTTATATCTTATTCGAATGTAAATAATAATAATTTGATATCTGATTTGATAATAAAAAGTTGTTTTTCTAACATAATATTTTGTCATTCTCGTATAACAAAAAGCACTTTATTCGAGGGAATATCCAATTTCTTGCCATCTGAGTTAAATTGTATTTCCATATAGATACTCTGGGTTCCATTGTTAATTTAGTTCAGATGAAACTTTTGATGGAGACTAAATATTGTTCTGTTAGTAGTGAGGGTGGTTTTCCTTTTCCAACCCTAACTTTGGATTCGAAGAACGCTAGATTCACAGCTGTTCCCTATTTTCTGTATATTTCGAAAATAGGTCCATTGTGATCAGCTTTTGCGGCACACCGCATGTTGCCTTTTATCTATATAAACTATATTCTCTATGAATGTATGAATTCTGTGATATTAGACATCAGAGTAAGGGGTGAAAATGGATCTATCGCCCTTATTCCTGTACAGAAATATACATATACACTCGAAGAATATATCCTGTAGGATATATAGAACCAATATTTTAGATGTAAAAAAACATTTGTTAACATTTGTACAACAATTCAAAACATGTATCTAAAATTTAATAGAATTTAATTTTAATTTGTAAAATTTTCAAGAAAGATCAGCACACAAGATCAAGATCATCACAAACATTTGTTAACATTTGTACAACAATTCAAAACATGTATCTAAAATTTAATAGAATTTAATTTTAATTTGTAAAATTTTCGAGAAAGATCAACACAGTAGACAGGAATATTTAAAATTGTTGCACCTTAAAATGGTTTGGATTAAATTCAGTAAAATTTTTCTGGATTTTTAAGTAAAATTGATTTGATTTTAAGTAAAATTTGTCTGCAATTAAGACTCAATTCTGGATAATATTACAAGACTCAGTTGATAATAATATTACATAATAATAATATTACATAATAATAATATTAATAATATAATAATATTACATAATAATAATATTAATAATATAATAATATTACATAATAATATTACATAATAATAATATAATAATATTACATAATAATATTACATAATAATAATATAATAATATTACATAAGACAAATTTTATTATGTAAATGTAATCCAAACTATTTGAAGGTGTAACAATTTTAAGTAATCTTTTTTACTGTGAAGACAAAATTTTTGTAATTTTTAAAATTTTGATTGATATTTTCAAAAATTGTTATAAAAAAACCAAGTGTTGACTGTTTATGTTTCTATTTTTTTTTCTTTTACTATGTCTGTTATTCAAAATGCAAGGAGTTTTCATTTTTAAATAAAATTTATTTCTGTTAAGACTCACCAGGAATACAAGCATATTTGACACGAATATTTGCTGAATTCCAAAGGGAAGGTCCAGGATGATCTGTAGACATTTTATATCTACAATGTTGCAGGCCTGAACACCTAAAAAAATAATAAATCAATTTTATTAACATTTTTTTCAATTTAAATTTCCAATCATGTATAACATTTTTTTTTATTCACACTCATTTATCATCCTAATTAATTAACTGGATTTTTAATTAGTAATTATTTAATTTGATTAATTAATTAAATAATTTATTTAGTAATAGCATTTTATAGTATTTAATTTAATAATTACTAGTAATTTACTAGTAGTAGAATTTTACACTCTTTAATTTAATTAATTTCTCTGATTAATGAGGTTAATTGCTTCAGGTGTGATTTTACAAGAAAATAGATGAAACGGAATTCGGATGTACTTGTCATATTGAATTACTTACAGTTCGTTGCAAGTGAAAGATATCGATTTGTTATTGTGCACGTATTTATGGCATTGATATATATATATATATTAGGATGGGTCGAAAAAACAAAATTTTGGAAATCGGAAATGGAACTATGTGGAAAAGTAGTGTATTAGGACCCTGAAAAAGTATAATTAATTTAGATTCGATCGATAAACGCCTTGGTTTTGCGCGTTAACAAAATATGTTTGAAAAAATTCTTATTTTCGTAATTTTAATATTTTCGTGGGTATCATTTTTTTTTACATTTATGAAGGCCTTAAACGACTTCCCAAATTTTTACAGATTTTTATTTGCAGCCCCATCAGAGATTATTAATGTTTAGTAGATCCCTGTTTTCAAAAAATAATTTAAAACCCTACAGAAATGTATAGAGAATTTTTTCAGGTATGTAGAACGTTTCTGCTGCTAAAAGTATTATAGAAAAAATTTGATTAGTCTAGGAAATCACAAGTGTAAATATAGTGAATTTTTTAAAAACTGATTTTTTGATATTTTTAAAACTATTCTTTTTCAACTGACTTTAAATATTATTTTTACCATCTGAGGGTGTTCCAGTGATAAAAATACTATAGAAAAAAATTGATAACTGATGAATTCGTTTTTGTGTTTTTTTTTTAATTTTTAATTTCAGTGATAAAAATACTATAGAAAAAAACTAATAAGTTCATGGAATCAAAAACAAAGAGCATGTTTTCTAAGAAGTCATTTTTGTGTTTTTTAAAGAGGATTTTTATCACTAAAACACCCTCAGATGTTAAAAATAATATTTAAAGTTAGTTGAAAAAGAATAATTTAAAAAATCAAAAACTCAGTTTTTAAAAAATTCACTATATTTACACCTTTGATTTCCTAGACTAATCAAATTTTTTTAAGCGTATTTTTACCAGTGGAAACGTTCTAGATACCTGAAAAAATTGTTCTCCATTTCTGTAGGGTTTAAATCTATTTTTTGAAAACAGGGGTCTACTAAACATTAATAATCTCTGATGAAGCTGCAAATAAAAATCTGTAAAAATTTCGGAAGTCGTTTAAGGCCTCCAGAAATGTAAAAAAAATTGATACCCATGAAAATATTAAAATTTCGAAAATAAGAATTTTTTCGAACATATTTTGTTAACGCACAAAACCAAGGCGTTTATCGATCGAATCTAAATTAATTATACTTCTTCAGGGTCCTAATACGCTACTTTTCTGACTTCCGATTTCCAAAATTTTGTTTTTTCGACCCACCCGAATATAT
>JBAGKK010011796.1:0-12008 GCA_037177015.1 Euceroptres primus
TATATTGAAGCATCAATTTCAGGTAAAAGTAAATCATGAGGAATAAACTTGACTCTGCGCAAAGAACGACGAATATTTCGCGAGCCCGAAAGCGCGCTGAAACTAGCGAGCGAGGTGAGCTTCGCGAGCTATAAGGACATCGCGCGCAGCGCCAGGTAAAATGATAATGGAGCGCGAAGTGCGACGTTCAATAATATCGGAGCGCGTAGTGCGACGATTAATAATAACTTAATAATAAACTTAATAATAATAAATTGCGAGAAAAGCGCGCGATGAGAATGTGCCCGCGCCCCCGAAGGGGGCCGGGCAGATTTTTTTACTAAAAATTAGTCGAAATTCTAAAGAAATTGGTAAACGATTCCGCACCATTTCATTAGTAGAAAATTACTAATTCAGATTTAAGTATAGAGTAAATAAAATTTCAACCGCAGTAAATAAATTTTCAATTACAGTACTCTCTAAATCTAAATTAGTAATTTTCTTCTAATGAAATAGTGCCGAATTGCTCACCAATTGCTTTGATAAGAATTTCTACTAATTTTTAGGAGACCATTCATAAGATACGTCATACTTTTGGGTACGGGAGGGGGGCTGTTGCAGGAATAATAACAATGGAAAATTGTGACAAAAGGGGCGGGAGGGGATAGAAATGTCAAAAATATGTATCACGTATTTTGTGAATGGTTCCTAGTAGAAAACTACTGATTCATGGTAGAAAACTATGAATTCAGTTCATGTTCAATCAGTTAAATCTGATGTCCCTATAATTCATGTAATAAGGGTAATTAATTTATTTAGTAAGCCTTACTATAAGTGAATTAGAAGTTTTCTACTATGAATTAGTAGTTTTCTACTAAAAGTGAGTAGAAATTCTTACTAAAGCAATTCGTAAACGATTCGACACTATTTTATTAGTAGAAAACTACTAATTCAGATTTAGAGAGTACTGTGATTGAAAATTCATTTACTGTGGTTGAAATTTCATTAACTCTATACTTAAATCCATATTAGTAATTTCCTACTAATGAAATAGTGCGGATTAGTTTACCAATTGCTTTAATAAGAATTTCTACTAATTTTTAGTAAAAAATACTAATTCATGTAGTAATTCATTTACTAATTCATTCAGTAAACCTTACAAAGTGAATTAAAAATTTTCCGAATGAATTAGTAGTTTTCACTGGTAGAAAACGACTAATTCAGATATAGAGAGTACAGTAGTTGAAAATACATTTACTTTTGGTTGAAAATTAATTTCTTTGAGTTGAAGATTCATTTTGATTGAAAATTCATGTACTTTCGGTTGAAAATTGATTCAGTTTCGGTAATTGAATACAAGTTCAAGTAAAGTAATTAAAGTTTGTTCTAACAGTGTATTTTGAGAGTTTACGCGGGGAAAAACGGTTAAATTAAAAGAAATCATCTGCTGAAATAGGGTCAGCAGATTTTTTCTGTTATATTTACAGAAACTTCTGTTAAACTTACAGGTATATCACTAAATTTAACAGATATGTCTGCAGAATGTATAAAAATGTATGTTAGCTTTTAACTCTATAAATCTAAATTAGTAAAAAGTGAGCCACTAATTTATTGTAGTGAAAATTTCTACTAATTATTAGTAAGTTTTGACTAAAGTTTAAGTCGACTAATAATTAGTCGAAATTTTCACTAAAGTAAATTAGAGGCTCACTTCTCACTATTTCGGAATAAAAAAGAACTGAATTCTAATTTTACTTAAAAAATATTAACCTGACATTTCTGTAAATTTCACAGACATATCTGTCAAATTTATTGTGACTACCGGTAAGTTTAACAGAAATTTCTGTAAATATAATAGAAAAATCTGCTGTTTGTATTTTAGCAGATGACTTCTAGAAATTCAATCGATTTTTTTTTCTCTAAATCAGGATTGGTCGAACATAGAAGAAAATAACTCATTAAATTCACTTGTGCTAATTCGACAATATATATTTAGCAACATGTACCCCAAAAGCCTGAGATTAAATCATCTAAAGTTATCTTAAAAAATATTAATACACTTTTGAGGGATAATGCTAGAACACATTTATGACATAATTAATTTAATTATTTTAATTTCCTCTTTTAATTTGATTTTGAAAGTTAATTAACTGAAGTTTTAGTTAAATTCGTGGATTTTTGAAAGATGTAGAAACAATAAATAACTTATTATCTTAATTTTCGCAAAATATATATTTATGAAGGTTTGTTCCTCGCATACTCCATAAAAAACGTTCATGAGAGAAATGGGGGTTCTGGATTATGAGCTTGGTCGTCAAGGATGAATAAAGGAAATTGCATTTTTGATTGAAAATAGTAAAAAATTTGCCATATACTTCTTAAAGAGGATACTTCTAAAGAGCATACCTATTACACCTACAACCTAATTTATATTGCAACATTTTCTTGTTTTCAAATAGACTGAAAAAAGTCATACAAATTCTATTGTTGTGTTTTTTGAATTTTTATTTGTAAATTGTAAATAATAATCTATTTTCAAAACATCTAAATATGCAATTGTTTCGGTAGACACAAAGTTAAAAAGTTGGGCATTATTGTAAATTGAAAAGTAAATCTCTTTATCATCATTAAAAATTGTGCCAAAAATATTACAAGAAAGACAGTTTTATAAAATTTTTCCAAATGAAGGAGGGATTCCTATTGTATGACAATATCCTTATTTCGTAAAAAGGTTCATGTATGACAGTATCCTTATTTCGTAAAAAGATTCATGAACTCTTCTGTGGTAAATGCTTTTTGAAAAGTGGAAAACAATTTAATTTTTTCATGCAATACAAAAGATAAAAAATAATAAATTTTAAAAAACGATTAGAGATATTCAGTCTTCTTGATGCCTTTGTTAAACTTTTGTTTACAAATAAAACAGAAATTGCATTTGATTTGATTGTTGAAATTGAAATTTATATAACATCTCAAAACAGTTTTGAAAAAAGTGTGATTCAGTTTAACGCACCAGTTACGAATAGAAGTGGAGAGTTGTGATAATCAGGTTTTTGTTCTACTGTGCTACAGTTAGAAATAAATAAGCTATGCTTTTTACTTCCTTTGTTACATATTATTTAATCAGTCCATTGTTTTCGAATTGCTTTATGTCTACGAATTTCTGCAAAATAATGATTAAATAATAATTTTCATGTGATGAAAATTTAAATCTAACTATACTCTAAATTATAGACGACTTTTGCTTCAATTTTGCATGAACACTTTTTTATAATAATAATATATCCTCAACTATATATTACTACGTACCCTAAGTTATTAATTGAATTAAGATTTTTACCCGAATTTCAATAAATAATAGACGTTTTTTAAATGCTTTTAAATAAGTTATTAAAATAACCCTGAAATATTTCTACAATACATCAAGGGTGTTAATGGTGATTTATTAACTACCTAAGCTTTGAGTTGACATCGATACATTTTTTCTTCATCTAGAAAGAAAATCTCAAAGCAGAATCTGAGTAGTACGTTTGCGTATCGATTGTCTTTATGAATAATGTATCACCTTTTATATCTCCATCGTAATGTTCTGAAGAAGATAAAGAATCTTCACCAAGGAAGAAAGATGCCATACAAAACTAAACCAACAAACCATGAATTACTTGTTTTTAATACATCAAAAGAGTTTAAATTTTGGAAATATTTTTACAGGAAGGATTTTCTAAAAAACCTTGTTATTAGATAATCTAAGTCTAAATTACACTTCTGAAGTTAGTATAATTCAAATTTAATTTAATTTAAATTGATCCTTAAATCAAGGAGCACAGTATTTTTTCGAGACCCTCCTCAATTAATCAGGAAGAATAATTATTCCTTTCGAGAACGAAGTATTGCTTTTAAGGGCTTTGAATAATTGTCCCAATTGAAATTTATCGAGGTATCTTAGTTAGAAAAAGAATCACGCTCTGTTTATAAAACAAGTAATCGACTTAATTTGTCATTTAATTTGAATGTTGAAATAAGATTTGAAGAAGTAGTGAAAACAATAATAATTTTTATCTAAGTTGAAGAAGTAGAGAAAACAATAATTATTTTTATCTAAGTTGTAATAAATCCGGGTATTCTTAATTATTATTAATAAGGTTCAATCAAGTTACTTTAGGCTATGTTTGAAAAATATCGACAGTGATTTTTGATTTACCATAATCCAATTACACAGGTTTAAGAATTCTCTGATTGCAACTTTTAAAAAAGGTTCTTTGTAGTGTTCTCTACTATCGTTAATTCTGAAATACTTCAACCACAATTTAAAATTTCTACGACTTTTCAGGTCAAGAGAGGTTCGACCATTAACGACGATTGTAATTTCTTGAGTCAGACTTGATTCTTTTCTCAACAGTCTTTAATCTCTTTTGGGGTATATTTTTAACAAGAAAGATGCTCTCTTAACAATTATTTCGTTCACTCGACAATTCCACATTGTCACTGCAACTATTTTTCATAGAAAATAAATTGCAATAAATAATGATAATAAAATTAATATTATTATTATTAATTACAATTATTTAGATTTTGGATTGATTTAGCAATTTAAAAAAATAAAAAAAACTAGATGCAATTCGATTACAGAAATCAACAAAGAACGATATAATACTGCTTCCTCATTTTACCAATATTAAACGTGCTCTCGAAATGTTTCTCAATAAAATGCCTGATAAATTCTATAGCATCCAACGAAAGGAAGAAAAGGTACAAAAGCTGAATTGGAATTGCAGTTCAGTTCCCTGAAGGAGGCTTTTGAGTGTTGTTTCTTTTGCAGTTTCTCGATAACTTTACCACTCCCTTAGACACCACAATTTCTGACGCTTGATAATAAAATTCAAGGTGCGAAAATATACTCCATGTTCGTACATTTTCTGTTTTTCGATATAAGCTACTGACACGTTTTACTTCCAATATTTTCAGCTTTTCTGCGCAGAAGTTCGCGGATGAACGAGTAAGAGGATTGAGATCTGATAAACTTCGTCAAGCGAATTCGACCACCTGCGTAGAAACGTAATAGTATTGAACTTACTTTTTCTGTAAAGCTTTTTATTAGAAAAGGTACAAAAAAAGATTTTCATTACGTGAGTTAATTATTTCAAAGATTAAAGAAAAAGAGCAATAATTGTGGTTGAAACATTGTTGAAGGACAAGTTTTATTTTCCCGTCTAGATATTTCATATATTATGTTTTTATTTATTTTTTTAAAATATATAATAAAAAATATGATCTTGAAAAGGAATTTGCCAAGATCTGTAGTTGACTTTATGTAAGATGATCGTTATACATAGCTTTAAAGAATTTTCATATCCTATGAAACGTGACTCTTACGTAAATTTGAACTTTTATCGAGATCCTCTTTAATTAAACCAGTCAAAGCATCAGATTTATCAAAGTTGAGAGTCTTGTTAGAAAAGAGCATGGATTTATCCTTCATTCAAAAATTTGTCATTCATGCTCTCCTGCTTTTAATTATGAATTCTGCAATCAGTATGCAGGTTAATTTAGAAGCTTCAGCATTGCACTTCTGATTCTAGGTAATTGATCAATTATTTTAATATTGAATATCTGAAGATAGACTATTTCATCAGAAATGACAATAACTATCCTCTGAAAATTTAATTAACAAATATTTTTCCTGGTTTTGTTAAAATTAAATGTAAGCCATACCTTCCTTTGAAAATTTAATTAGCAAATATTTTTCCTGGTTTTGTTAAAATTAAATGTAAGCCATACCTTCTTGTGCGAAATTGGAGTTTCTATTTTTAGTGAATTTTGTTTTCATTGCAAGATTATAAGTGTTAGTTAATACTTCAGAGTCAAAATAGAGTAAAACCCTGCAATTATAAAAGTTCATAACATTTATATTTTTATTACTTCCTTATCACTTCGATGCAGAATTTTATGTGAATTACGAGCGAAATTTCAAGCAAGAATTTAAGCAGAGGTTTATCGATATTCTTTTAAGAAAAGCTTTCGTGACTGTCGCAACTTTTTAGGATAATTTATTTGCTGCCAACGTACCCTTTGTTCTGAATTTGAACTAGATTAGAGAGATACGCTTAATTACACTACAATTTCAAAATAAAAGTATCGTTGGCAATCATCATATAAATTCAGCTCCAAACAGACAAAGTAAGTGGAAAAATGAAAATCACATTTTCTCCCCTTATTTTAAAATACTTTCGAGTAATGATAATTGTGAAATTTCATGATTAATATTTAATTAATTAAATATTAAATACGATAATTAACAATTAGGCAGGTATGATTCTAAAAATGAGAAAGTAAAGGTTTATTGTCCATTTGAGCACAATTTCAAGTATATAATTCGAGCTATAAATGAATGATTGCTTGAAAATTTATCGAGAATTTTATAGATCAATCAGTCATTGTAAAGCATATTGATCCTGTTGACAAAAACGCAAACGTAGTTGAGGTAAATTGCCTCATTGATTGGATGTTCGGTTCATGTGGATTTACAGAGCGTAAGGCAGGAAATGACTAGAACGTAAGCAAAGTCCTTTTAATCGACATACTAATGAATCATTTTCATATTTAATTCATTTTTTCAAACAGTAAAAATTTATTAAATTTATTAATATATTCTTATACTTTTATTAATATTCATTTATGAAATTTATTAAATTAAATTTATTATTATTTTAAATTATATTATTATATAATATAATATAATAAATTAAATTATTATTGTTATTAAAACATTTATTAAATTAATTTCTGGACAAGTATTTATATTGGATTATTGGATTTTTAAGTATATTCCGTTTTTAAATATAAAAATTGTTTCAAGTAATTTTTAAATACTATTATATTATTGAGCTTTATTTATATTAAAAATACGAAGGAATTAAGGATTATTTTTATGAGGGCAGAGATAAAAGATGGTAGGTATTAACATCTTCTCTTTAATTTCAAAACTGGGGTACAAAGTTTTTAGTTGTCACATCACGTTTTCTCTTTTTAACTCCTACCTTTCTCAACAACAAATCCTTCCTAAGCTTGTAATAGTGGAACTGTCAATTTGAAAGACCTGGAATTCAGGTCAACGTCGCAATAGAGAGGACCTTTCTCTTAGTCCTTAGAGAGTCAGAATAATTTGACCCTTCTGAGATTAATAGCTTAATTAGTTCAGATTCCTTAAAATTATAATTTTCCTGCATTAAGTATTATAATAGTCTTCCTAACTGACTTTAAATTGAAATAGCTAACAAATTCTTATCCTTTGATAAGCAGTTCTTTTCAAATTTAAAATCCATTTAAAAAAAAGATTAAAGTTTATAAATTATTGTAAATTATAATTAAATTAAAATCTAATCATGAAATAAAATTTAATTCTTGAAATATCTGAACAAATGTTGCAAAATATTTTAAGCTGAATCTTTGGTTAATTTAATTAACCCAAATTTGTGTCGGTTACCTTTATGAATTTTCACTGCATTGCTTGGTTAGCTAGGAATTTATACTGCAGCTTTATTTGCTTTTATATGGTATGTGATATGAAAAGAGAGTTACGGTTCAAACAAACTAGCATTATTGATTAACAATAAGATACGCCAATGGCAGTTTTGCAATAAACGACATTTGCAGTAAACATAAATCACCCAACTTATTCTAAGAAAAATCATTTGATTTAGAAAAGGACATTTAAAAAATAATTAATATTATTAATTACATTTTTAAAAAAAGTAATTCTATTCTTGAATAACCAGCTTATAAAATTCTTAATAATTTAATAATTGTTTAATAATTATAATTAATAATAATCAAATTAATAATATAGTTAATAATTTAATAATTTTAATATTTATTTTTATCAGACCACAAATTCACATATCTCCATGAATCATATCATGAATTGAAATACCGTTCAGAGAATCCATTTCTCGATTATGAGTGGTTCTTAGTTGCCTAAAAAAATATTTATTTCAATAAATTCTGAATAACTCTTAATAAAATAAATAATTAATTTCTTCAGGTAAATTTTGCAAAATCTCTTGATAAAATAAATAATTAATTTCTTCAAGTAAATGTTGCAAATATTAACTATAATTTTTTAGTTAGTCTAGTCAAATTAATTATTTCAAATTACAATAATCATGGAAAATGTAAAAATTAGGATTTAGAAAAAATTACAAAATGTCATCTCGGTTCATTTAGAAGCAAATCTTATAATAGTTCATTTTTGTTACAGATAATTTTTTTGTAGTGGTCATTACAGAGAGTTTACCTGTTTTTCTCGTATTGTAAAGAGTATATAATATATATTTGCATAAAATATTTATTTCTTAAAATAAATACCAAATAGAATAGTTAGAGTGACCAATTAGAATAGTTCATTTTTGTTATAGATCATTTTTCTTGTACCGGTTATTATATACTTTTTACATAAGAAAAATAGCTCTATTATAATGATCGGTACAAAAAATGATCTAAAAAAATAAACTTTCACAGGATTTGATTCCAAATGAACCGAAAACTTGTTCAATATAAATCAATATTGGGTTCATTGAGGACCATTATCTTCTGATAAATCATTTTTATTACAGATCATGTTGAACTTTTTTTAATTCACTTTGAACTTATGTTTTTTTTCTGTGATAGTGCAAATATTTTCGATTAATCTCTATTTTTCAATCAATCACACAAAAAATCCTATCATTTTCATCTTCAGCAAAATGAGAAATAGAAATATAAAAGACGGTGGTAATAGAATAGTGATCCGCTTCAGATCAAAATAATATCGCTGCACATTAAAATAATGTCTCATCATTTACTGTGCAAGGAAAAGAAGAATTTGCTTCTTGTTATATTTGTGGGTTACAAAAACTGTACTCTATGAACATTTTGAGATAACTTAATAAATTCTTAAGTGATCCTGGTGCCCCGGATATACAAGTGCATGTTCTTCGCACATCGTTGAATCCTTTGAAATGTCATTTGGGTTAAAGTGGGACAACTGGACGCCAGGACGACCTCTTTCTTCTATTCTAACTATATTACGGATCTAACTTATTGATCAAGTTGTATTTCCAGAATTTTTGGATGTTGGGGAAAAAAGAAAAAAAAAACGACATCATATACCGAAAATTTAGAACTGGACTGAATGAGAGAATAGATTTATCTTGCCTTGTAAGAGGCTCAATATTCGCCACCTTTATTTTTTCACAAACTAAAAGGATATTGGATCAGTCGATCTTACCGGCTGATTAAGTCCAGTCGGAAATATGTGAGATAAACTAATGTCCGCGCGATAAGATCGCTCCAGTCACCACTGAATAATGTATACCAGGAAATCTACCTCCTGATGTGCTACATTTTATGGGTCAATATACATTCAATCAAATTCGAATAAGTTCTATTTCCGGTATTCATGGACATGTTTTATTCAATACTTCCATGTTCGAATACCTATGTTATTTCCGGGCAAAAAAATTCTTTGAAAATAATGGAATTTCTGAAAGTGTTGGGACGATCACTTTTTCAATGATCATGTTTTTATTATAACATTTTCAAAACTGAAATCAATTCAAAATTTGTTCATTTTAATAATTGAAGAAGGCATTAAATTTTGTTTCAAGATCCCAAGTTGAAAAGATTTCATCAGAGGTTATTCTAAAAAAAATTGCACTTAATCGTTGAAGTTCAAAGCAATTTCTTTAATGCATTTTTAAAAAATAAACGAATTATATTTTTATTACAAGGAATTATTTTTTGTTAAAGGAATAATTCCAACTAAGCAGTATTTTATTAAAAAGTTATGCTTTTGAATTATTCATGAATTTAAGAACTCAACCACAAATTGAACGAAAAATTTTAAAAGTGTGTTATAAAAAAGGACTCTCGTGGAAAAGGAGTTTGAATAAATTTGCTCGACCTGGCGAATATGCATCACAAGGCAAGAGGATTGTAGAAGAGAGAGCATGAATGGAGAAAGGCCTGCCCTTATTTCCTTACTCTGAGCCTCAAAGAGGAAATGTAATCCCTTGCGTTTTGAGCGACTAAAATCTCTTCATCGTCTTTCTTCGATATCGCTTCACGAATATGGAATAATGGCAAGCTTTTAAGAAATTTAGCTGGCTTTTAAAGAAATCCTCTCCTTTCAAGTTTTCATTGTCTCTTCTTCTCCTCCCTATTAATGTCTTGCCACGTGCTCAAAGATATTTAAAAAGTAGCAAAAAGCTTTCTGTAAATGATGTTTTTAATAATTATAATTACTATATTATTAAAAATATTATTCAATTTTAATTTCCAATTATAATAACTGAGAAAACTTCTTCAAAAATATGAAACTTCTGGAATGGGTTGTTAAAGTTGGTTAACTTCTGAAAAGTTTAACAACTTTCAATTAAAAAAAATCACAAGTTTCTGACATGAACAATGATTTTTTTTTAAATAACTTAGTATCATATTGTACTATTTTGGTAAAAAAAAACTAATTGTTTTTCAAACAATCTCTGTAAAAAACAGGGATCCAAACGAAACTCCCGTTCCATTTCATTACAGTTAATCAAAATAATTTCGGTTCAATCATTACTGTAACATCGGGTATCATCTAATTTTGTCCGAATCTTGAGATAGTAAATCACAGTTAAGTAAAAAATAATTTTTTTCTATGAGTAACGAAACGGAACGAAAGTTTCGTTCAGATCCCTGGTAAAAAGATTTTGAATAAAACTGAATAAATTTTGTCTAAATAAGAATGAACAAAATTCCTACATAAAAAGTACAATATATTTAGTTACATGTAAATATGCAACTAATGATTACGATACTTTCTACGAGAGCTGTTGATGAAGTTGATGAAAGTTGATGAATTTGATGAAAGTATTGCTTTTTAAATAAAATTTTTCAAGAATAATTACATTCTCTTCGTGTGGAAAGTATGTTTCCTGGAAAATTAAAAATAAGAAACTTCCAGTGAATGGAGAGTGGTAGGTATTTTCATCTCATTTTAGGATTTTTCCTAAATTTTTGCAAAAATGGAAAAAGATGAATGTCAATAAGAAATTTAGGTAGCGAAGCGGTATTTTCAATAGTGGCGAATTGTTGAACTGGGGAATAATCACTTTTTTTTTTAATGTACGCTTCCGATGGTATAAAGAAAGAAAGTTCGGGAAAATTGAGAGGGAAACGAGTGAAGAAAGGGGGAGAGAGTGAAATACAATGGCTATCAGTATTTTGTATCGAAAATCGATGGTCTCCATACTATATATGGGAATACTAAAATTTGTTGCACAATGTGGATATGAATGTTTCAAAATCTGATTGAAAACAATTTTTAAAGAAAACACTAAAATAAATGAGATTATTCAATTATTTATAAATAAAATGATTATTTATTTATAAATAAAATTATTACTATTTATTTATATATAAAATTATTATTATTTATTATTTAAAACACGTCAATGTAAAAATAAGTTTTCATCATTACCATCCGATATGGAAGAAATTTGATTATTATTTATTTATAAATAAAAATATTATTATTTATAATAAATAAATAATAATTTTATTTATAAATAAAAATATTATTATTTATTTATAAATAAAATATTATTATTTATTTATAAATAAAATATTATTATTTATTTATAACTAAAAATATTATTATTTATTTATAAATAAAAATATTATTATTTATTTATAAATAAAAATATTATTATTTATTTATAAATAAAATTATTATTTATTTACAAATAAAATTATTATTTATTAATAAAATCTGAAGAGTAAACA
Source organism: Euceroptres primus (assembly GCA_037177015.1). Classification (NCBI taxonomy): domain Eukaryota; kingdom Metazoa; phylum Arthropoda; class Insecta; order Hymenoptera; family Figitidae; genus Euceroptres; species Euceroptres primus. The sequence continues at coordinate 11,785 of JBAGKK010011796.1, forward strand.
TAGACTATTTATTTCAATTGAATTACTTAAATTAAATTACATCTATTCAATGATAACGGAATCTTTAATAATCATAAAATAATTGTTTCACAATTGTTACCAATTAAAATTTGTTTATTTAATTATTTACAAAACCCACATTGGTATAAATATGTACACGATGGCCCGGTTTGGGATGATCCGCTCTTTGCGCTCTGGCGTAATAGGCGGGGCATAACAACACG